>CM041776.1:340741936-340837721 GCA_023374045.1 Limonium bicolor | reverse complement strand
TACTATTCGTTCTCTCATTGTTGTTGCTCTTCACAACGGATGGATAATCAATCAGTTAGATGTTAACAATGCCTTTTTGCATGGTGATTGATGAGGAAGTTTACATGAGGTTACCACAAGGTTTAGAGGTAGCAGGACCCAACAAGGCATGTCGTTTGAAGAAGTCGTTGTACGGATTGAAACAAGCTTCCCGCCAGTGGTTTTCTAAGTTGAGAAGTTTTCTTAAAACTCTTAACTTTGTTCAATCCAAGAATGACTATTCCCTTTTTCATAAAGAAGGTCGAGCAGGCAAGATGTTTATAGCAGTTTATGTTGATGATATGTTGATTGTGGGTCCACATCAAGATGAAATCGATGCTATCAAACAGGCTCTTGATGACAACTTCAAGATCAAAGACTTGGGCACTTTGCATTACTTCTTAGGGATAGAATTTATTCGTACCACGCAAGGATATATTCTTTCCCAAAGGAAGTTTTGCAACGAACTTATTCAAGACTTCGATTGCAGTGGTAGCCGGAATACCAAAGGACCAATGGTAGTAGGGAAATCATTACTTGCCACGGATGGTGTTCCTCTTCGTGATCCTACTCCTTACCGACGATTGGTGGGCAAGCTCAACTATCTCACCAACACCAGGCCTGATATCAGTTTCACTGTTCAGGTTCTTAGCCAATTCATGTAGAATCCAAGCGATGTCCATATGGAGGCAGCGATGCACGCGTTGTGTTATATCAAGGGCGCTGTTAACTATGGGGTTGTTCTTGCTTCCAGTCCAAACTTGACCTTGTGGCCTATTGTGATTCAGATTGGGCAGCCTGTCCTAATACGCGAAAGTCCGTCTCGGGCTATTATATTTTCCTTGGAGATAGTCCTATTTCTTGGAAGACCAAGAAGCAAGGATCTGTTTCTCTCTCCAGTGCTGAGGCGGAGTACCGTTCTCTACGCCGTGTTACTTCAGAGTTGACTTGGCTTACTCGCTTGTTACATGAGCTTGGTGTAGGCAACGTTGTTCCTATACCCGTCAAGTGTGATAATCAATCTGCTATATACATCGCTCGCAATCCTGTTTTCCATGAGCGTACTAAGCACATAGAGATCGATTGTCATTTTGTGTGCGATAAAATACAACAGGGACTTGTGGATGTCGTTTACACTCATACGTCCACTCAGCTTGCAGATATGATGACCAAAGTTCTTCCCGGGACCAGGTACAAGGAACAGTTATCACAGATGGGTATGCATCATGGCGACTCTTCAAGCCTAGGTTTTTCATTCACCTACGGCTTGAGGGGGGGGGGGTATTGGGGAGTATATGGACTGCTATGGCAGTCCACGTGAAAATCTCAACCGAGTTGCAGCACGAGGATATTCAGTTTGTTAATATTGATATTTAGTTTGTTATTATTCTTTTACCAAGCTTTGTACTCATCAAAATCTGGTTCTCCACTTTATTAGCTCTTAGATAAAGAATTAGGTACAACAACATATGTATATAAGTATAACAGAGGTTGTAACCCGATACAATACTAAATAGAAAATGTTACGTTGATTCTTTCTGTTTAACACACAAACACAAACAAACCTAATTCTAATAAAAACTCTTCATTGCTAAATAAAATTAACGATGGATTAAAATTTGTTATCAAAATTTAATAACCAGTGATAAAATATTGACGAAATACTAACAAATAATTTCAGATCAAATTCACTATGAAAATTAATATTTATACTTCATTAGCGAAGTTAGTGACAAAAATAAAAATCTCTATGTAATTAGTATAAAGAGCTAGGATGACGGTTCAGGTTCGCTCTCTCCTCTCTCCTAAACCCTCAACCTCTCACACCCACGCACCCATCCCACCACCATGCCGCCACTATCTAGCCTAACCTCCCCTTCTCCTACCTCCAGCCAACCACCATTCTCCGCCCCAACACACACAACCAACGCCCCGGCCAACCCCGTCTACTTCATCCCCACTACTGAACAATGCACCAGAGATTCCCAACACACCCACCCAACCCTAGAACACCCCCAGTCGCACCCACTAAAACCGGCATACAACACTAACCCACCCATCCGTGCCCACCACAAATAAACAAACATCAACGATAGAAGGAATGAGAGGAGAAAATCTATCATTAACATGGAGAAAGCGGAAGGAGTGGAGATACACGAATAACCGAAACTGGAGCCATGCACAGTCAACAACAAGACAGCCAACAATAAGGAGCAAGAGTCGGAGAGAGCAGGTAAGGCCCAAAGAAATAAGGAAAGCCACAATCTTCATCGACAATGTTAATAAGATCGTCACTAAGTATCAGCTGGGCAAAATAGTAGGCAGATTTGCATATTGGAAGAGGCTGTATATTGGTAGAAAGACAAGGAGAAATAAAACAACAGCTTGTGCCTTCGTAGACGTGGATCACGTCGAAGATGCTAGGAAAGTCATCGCAGGAGTCAGAGGGTGGAACATCAATGGAGATAGGTTGTGGGCGAGGATGGAGTTTCAGGGACACAGAGAAGTCGAGAAACAAACCAACACACCATCGCAGCAGAACAGAAAATATGCAACCCGGTACTGGAGCCGGTCCGAACCTAGACAGACTAGAACCAAGTCCTGGAAGGCTAAAAACCATGTTACATCAAGGCTATCACTTATTATAGAATCTGATGGAGCCATGGCCAACTGCCTAAGCAAGTGTGTGGTTATTATGGTCCAACAAGAGCGATCAGCCGGCCAAGCAATGGAGTTGTTCCAAAAGCGATGGCCAAAACTTGCAGGCATACTAGCATTTTCAAGGAAAAAATTTCTCCTGGTGTTTAACACTAAGCAGGAAGTGAATGTAATATTAGATGAGGTGAGCTCCAATACTGGAGAGGAAGAAAAACTTGTGGTGAGAAAATGGGAAGTAGAAGATCAAGTCGAGAAACGTCGAACATGGGTAATCATACGTGGCATCCCGCTGCACGCATGGAATATAACAAATGTCCAAAACATTGCCCAAACCATTGGTGAAGTAATCCAAATAGAAGAAGATGACAGTCATTTTGTGGAGAATGCAGAAATCCGAGTCCAAGTCGAAACCTCCACTCTTCAATTTATTAACTGGAAGATCATGGTTCAAGTTGATGGTCAAGAGTTTCCAGTCAGCATAGTTGAGGTAAATCATCGGTTACCCGCACAGAATAGTAACGAGGAGATGGGAAGTATATTGTAACTCGCTAATTCAGGGAGAAGAATAGACAAGGAAAATGGCAACGTTGACCAACCGGGACATCAGATGAAAAGCCAGTCTAACGATCTGTTAGAGCCACAACAAAGTGCAACCAAAAATAGTGTAGAGATGCGGATGGAGTCCCAAGATAATCGGAATAATTTAATACCCGGAATAAAGGGGAGAAGCACCGGCTCAATACTGCAGGAACAAGGCGATAGTGGAGACCAATCTGCACAAAACGCACAAAGGAAAGAATCAATAAAGTATAAGAATATTGCTAATACGAGTGGACTGCAGGATACTACTACCAAATTACAAAGTAGTAATATAAAAGGTGGGGAACAGAGGACACCGCCTCAAATCATGCTAGTTTATCAAGCAATAAAAAACAATTGAGCCCATCGTTAAATGAGATAGTGGAGGAGACCATACTTCCACCGGCAACCAGACATAAGGACATCGAGCATTGCAGAAGTAAGTGCAGCTGCACCAACCCACAACCAAAAAGTTCTCGAAAAGAAAATGGTAGAGTCGAAGAACAAGTTGAGTGGGGATTGGCTAATTTGTTCGAGCAGGAAGCCCGCAGTCCGGTACACCTGGAGACGGGTGAAAACAATGAACCCCAAACACCTGGTGGGGGGATAAATGATAACGGTATACCCGAATGACAGGAGAGATCCAACCAGACAAGAGCAAGGAAACTGAAGCAAAAGTTTATCTAAAACTAGCTGAATTCCTTGGATGCGGGGTCAAAGACAGAAGAAGAGCTAAAGGAAATATTTGCAAGCTGCTGGAACAAACTGCTAGCTGCAACCCACAATAATCAGGAGTATGGTGGCCATAGCAACACAAAACATACGAGGAGTAGGGCCACCACTGAAAGCTGCTATGATAAAAAAGGAGACGAGACTGCGGAAGATTTCAATAATGGGGCTGCTAGAGACGCAACAAACAAGTTCGATGACCAAGAGAATTGGGAGTTTTTGGGGAAAAAAGAGGGTAAGTATGGCTTGGGAAGAAATACTCACCGAGGGAAGATCTGGTGGGTTAGTTACAATCTGGGATGAAGCTGAGATTCGGGTTGTAAGCATTGAGAAGTCCAGAAGGTGGATGAGACTCGACGTCACAGTCATTAACGATGGGTTTGAAGGTTCTGCTGTATTTATCTACGCCCCCTGCGATGCTACAGAAGAAGAGCTGTTTTAGAAGAAATCAGAGAAACAACCAGAGAAATCAGTAGACCTCTCCTGGTCATTGGAGACTTCAACGAGATAATTGAACCCGAAGAAAGACTGCATGGTGAAGAGCAGGCTGTCACCAGAGGATCACGGGACCTGAGGGAATGGGTTAACGCTATGGAAATTGTGGAACTCCCCCTAACTGATTCGAGATTCACTTGGAAAGCAAGGGGAAGTATGAGCAGAATAGATAGAGCTTTCCTTAGTGATGAATGGTGCGCCTATTATCAGGATATCAGATTGTCATCAAGAGAATGGATAGTGTCTGACCATAAAATGCTAATTATTGAGACCGATAGCATAAATTGGGGTCCCAAACCTTTCAGGACCTTGGATGCATGGATGGAGCACCCCCGATTCTGCAACTTCATAGCGGATGAGTGGAGGAAAACCGGGGGCAGATCAATTCAGGAGAAGTTTAAGCAGCTGAAACCGGCAATTAGAACTTGGAATAGGGAAGTATTCGGGGACTTATCTCAGAATATAAGGAAGCTAAGAGATGAAATAAAAAAAACTCGATAGAGCCGCAGAAGAAGGTGAGCTGGGTGAAACCTAAGAAGTGAGAAAGATAATAGTTCAGGCCAAACTAGAAGCAGCTGTTCGTAAAGAGGAAATCCACTGGCGCCAGCTGTCTAGAGAGAAAGTGTTGAAAGACTTGGATAAAAACACAACCTACTTCCATCGAAGAGCAACCATAAGCAGATCACACAAGCAGATAACACGCGGTGAGAAAAGGTGACGAGGTAGTGAGAAGTAAAGATGAAATAAGGAATGTTGTGATGCAATATTTTGTGGATCTGTTTCGCGCAGAAATAACCCCGGGTCTGGATCCCCCAGCTGCAGATCACTACAGAGTTATATCCGATGACAATCAATTGTTAGAATCTATTCCAAGCATAAAAGAGGTTAGGACGGCTGTAAAAGAATGCGATGGCTCAAAGGCCCCAGGATACAATGGGTACAACATAAACTTCATCAAGAAAATGTGGGGCACGGTTGGTGATGAGTTCACCAGTGAGGTGAGGAAGTTTTTTGTCTGACAAGCTAGACCGTGGTATAAATATGACGTGGATATGCCTGATCCCAAAGAAAACTGAAGCACTAGCAATGGAGGACTTTCGTCCAATCAGCATGGTAGGTTGCATATACAAAATCATATCCAAAATAATGGCTAGAAGGTTGGGATCAATTCTACCCAAGATGATAAAGGAGAACCAATCCGCCTTTGTTGGGCAGAGGAATATATTGGAAGGACCCTTCATAGCAAATGAGGTGGTCTACTGGCTGAAAGCAAAAAGGAGAAAAGGGGGTTTTGATAAAACTAGATTTCAGGAAAGCATTCGATTCTATGTCGTGGAGTTTTATCGATTCAATGCTTCTACACTTTGGCTTTGGAAATAAGTGGAGGGCGTGGATGTGGGAGTGCATCTCTACAACCCAAATCTCGATACTAGTAAATGGTTCACCAACTAAACCATTCTCACCAAAGCGTGGGCTTAGACAGGGAGACCCACTCTCTCCACTACTATTCGTATTGGGAGTGGATGCATTGAGTTGGCTAATCCAAAATGCAATGGACAGAGGCAGCTACAAAGGGTTGGAAATCGGGGATCATAAGGTACGTATTTCTCATCTACAATTTGCGGATGATACACTGTTGTTTTGTGAGAGCAATGAGGCCAAACTTACAAACCTGAAAGCTATCATGATGTTATTTGCTGAAATGAGTGGCCTTGAGATTAATATGGGCAAATCCAGCGCTTACTTTATAAACGGCACAGAGGAGGACAGAACCATGGTCTCGAGAATTTGGAAGTGTAGGATCGGGGTTCTTCCTATGACTTATTTAGGGTGCCCTCTCGGCGCTAACCCAAGGAGAGCAGCAATGTGGGAGCCAGTAGTAAAAAAATAGAAAATCGATTGGCTAGCTGGAAATCTTCTTGCTTATCGAAGGCTGGTCGCACGGTTCTGGTACAGTCTGTATTGCAAACTATCCCACTCTATTATGCAAGCCTCTTCCCAATACCAAAACGCATTCAGAAGAAATTAATAAGGCTGCAAAGAAAATTCTTCTGGGGCAAGACATCAAACTCCTCCCATGGTCCGGTGGCGTGGTCTAGAATAACCAAACCCAAAAAGTGGGGTGGCCTTGGAATGGCAAATATCAGTTTGACGAATCAGGCGTTCCTAACGAAGTGGCGATGGAGGTTCCTACAACCCAATAATTCTTTGTGGAAAAGAACAATTTGCTCAATATACGGAATAAGCGGCAGGGAAAGTTGGAGAGGAATGGATCAACATCACTCACGATCAAGATTTAGAGGTCTATGGTCATCTATCCTGAGTAGCACCAGATCAAATCAGCTAGTGGAAGAGGCCTTCACTGAAAATATACAGATTCAACTAGGGGATGGTAATAATACAAGGTTTTGGCTAGATCCATGGCTTGAACATCGACCTCTCAAAGACAGGTTTGAGCGGTTATTCTCTGTGAAGGACATGGGCTTTTGGGACGGGACTACTTGGAGATGGAACTTAGTATGGAGAAGACACCTCTTCTCATACGAGGAAGAAATGTTGGAGGAATTACATGTAGTGCTGGATAGCGCCACACCTGGAAGTACAGGGGAGGATCATAGCATCTGGTGATGTAATGCTGATGGTAAGTTCACAATAAAAAGTATGGTGGAGGAAGTGCTAAGAAAGAATGATCCGGGTTTAAGACATGAATCATTTAAAGGGCTATGGAGTGGGTGTGCAGCCCAAGAACAGAAACATTTGTTTGGTTCCTAGTTTTCGGGAAGCTGAACACCCGAGATACACTCCTAGCAAGGAGAATCATAACCGAAGAAGAGAGTATATGCCCATTATGTAGTCGATATCTAGAATCACAGCCCATGTGATTTTCCTGTGTGAAGACCCAAGCTGGATCTGGGAAAGTCTAAAAGCTTGGTGGAATGTGCCAGTAGACAGGAAAGAATCCCCTCTCGAGATGTATGAAGCATGGTGCTCTAAGGTGATGATGAAGAGAATGAAGAAAATCTGGATGTCCACTTTTATGTATGGTTCTTGGAATATATGGTGGGCACGTAATGAACTGATTTTCAATGGCAAGACTTTAACAAGAGTGAAATACTGAGGCGCATTAAACTGGATATTTGGAAGTGGACCAAGTCCTGGTGGAAGCAATTACCACTGTTGGCGGAAGTTTTTGTGAACAGGAGGAATTTGAAGGAAACACTATTAAATTGCTCTTGATAGAATATCATAGCAGCAACCGGTTATGTTATTCTGTTTCGGTTGCAACCCCCTGGGAACCACGGTCACTATTGACCAATTACAAGGAGGAGTAACTTCAGACACCTATCAATTGGAGTATACACTTTCTTTATGCTACGGATGTTGGCACGAGTAAGGAAATCACCACATATTTTAATGGGGTAAACCGTATCTGCCTCTACTATCCGGGTGTGTGGCTGCACTGTTGTTTTTTTGTGTGGGTTCTTATCGTCTCTTCCTGTATGTTTCTATATTTTTTGCGATAGCTTAGCAGGGCTGCATTCGGCTTTGTACTTATTATGTTCAGGGTGGAGGTAGGGGTACTCTTTTTCCTTTCTGAGTTTTTTCCCACGGGGTTTTGCTTAGAAAGGTTTTAACGAGGCCCATTAACCTCACCCGACTGGTTCATACCAGATTTCGGTATCAATTGTACTATAAACGGCGATAAGCCCAAATTATCAAAAAAAAATTAGTGATGACAAAAATTCTATAACTAATTACCAACGGATAATTATTTTTTTATTCAGGGATGATTATTACTATTAGGGTACTATGCCTCCCTTCTCTCTCTTCTTCCCCCTTCCTTGCCCTTGTACCCCCACCCAGCACCGCCATGCCGTCCACCAGTAAACCTCCCTCAACCTTACAGCAAATCCCTCAAAACACATACTACTACTCCCGACCAAACAACCACTCGTACTCAATCCCCAACAATCACGCATTTCTCCAAGATGGTAACCTCCAGAGCAACTCCTGGTGTGACAGTGTTCATCGACAACATCAGCCAGGAAACGAAAGTTGGAA
Source organism: Limonium bicolor (assembly GCA_023374045.1). Taxonomy (NCBI): domain Eukaryota; kingdom Viridiplantae; phylum Streptophyta; class Magnoliopsida; order Caryophyllales; family Plumbaginaceae; genus Limonium; species Limonium bicolor. The sequence goes on along the minus strand of CM041776.1, from coordinate 340,829,180 downwards.
CCTTGTGGAAACTATTTGAGAGATACGGTCAAATCTTAGGCATCCGATTGCTAAAGGCTCCAAGAATCAGAACAGGAACAAGATATGGATTTGTCGAGTTCAAAACCAAGGAAGAAGTAGACCGGGCAATCCTTGCCACAAACTAAGCAAGCTTAGAAGGGAGCGCACTCCAAACGCGAACAGCAATCACCCGTAAGTCCTTCCCCCCACATAACACTTTCTCCCGCTACCATACTGCCCCTCAAGCTATCAATGGAAACAAAGACAGCAAGCTGGAGTGGCTTCCCAAGCTCACCCAAACCCCACGCACCCCACCGTAACATCCATCAACATGCAGCTCCCAATGCCATTCACCCAGCGACATTCACAACCCCACATCCCATCCAGTTATAACTCCAAGAGCCAGTCACCTAACAACAACTCCATAAACTTTCTAAACCAAAAGACCTTGGTGGAATAGGTATTGTGGATTTAGAAACCAAAAAATGCAGCCCTCCTCTTCAAGTGGTGGTGGAAATTTCAAAAAGATGATGGAAAGTTATGGAAAAATGTGGTCTGCTCCATTAACAACATTGATATACACCTACCTATCTCCGACTCAAGTTGGACCTCGCTGAGGCAAAAGGGTCTTGGAAATCGATTCTATCCTTAGCCAATTGGAAACCCTCCCTTGCTGCAGCAATTAATGAAAATCTTCGATGGGTCTTAGGTAATGGATCCTCCATTCGATTTTGGATCGACCATTGAGTTGGGGATCGCCCTCTAAGACATTTGTTTCCACGTCTATATTCACTAAGTGATCAAAAGCACCACTCTGGTGAAGAGACCGGCTGGTGGAGCGGGGACCACTGTTATGGAATTTATGCTGGAGACGGCAACTCTTTCACTTTGAATCAATCCAGTGTCCGCTCTCCTAGCTCTACTTGACAACCACTCCCCGACTCGCGAGCCGCACCCTGATGGGATGGCATGGATAGACGCTGGTACCAACAACTTTTCAGTAAAATCCTTCTACTCCTCTGTTCTCCTCGAGAATCTCCAAACCAGATCTCTTGGCATCGTTGTTTTTGGCAAACACTGCTCCGCCCCGTATTGAGCTCTTCACCTGGTTTTTGTTCCAAGGCAAAGTGAACACAAAAGCCAGGCTTTTCTTCAGGAACATTATTCCCTTGAATCAAGTATACTGCACATTTGGTTGTAACTCAATAGAAAGTGATAACCATCTCTTCCTGCATTGCGTGGAAACCAGGAAGCTATGGTCCTCGATTCTGAGATGGTGGGGCATCCCAGTTATCTTTCCCGATTCTTGTCTGGACCTTTACCTCTACTGGAAAGAGTACATTCAGAAGAAATATATCAAGAAATGGTGGCTGTCCACTCTGCTTTTTACTCTCTGGAACATTTGGGCAGCCAGGAACAAATGTGCATTTGAATCCTCCCAGCCGAATTGGAACCTGATAACAGCCGCAGTGCAAAGACAAGTTGTTGAATGGTGTAGAAAGCCAGCAGTAGCAAAACAATCCCAATTCAGTTGCTCTTATCCTCTTCTAGTCTAGCTGAAATTTGTGAACTTGCTTAAATGTAGTTAGCGATTGTACTCTTTCTGTTCTTGATTGTTCTCGCGAGAAAGGATCGATGCTATCTGCTCGATCTTCAGTATCGCTCTTTAGCTGATATTCAGCCCCTATAAAAAAAAACCTAACAACAACTCCAACCCCAAACCACTAGGCCGCATAAGCTTGGACCCATCCCTGGTCATGCAGGAAAGACTATCAAGAGGAGTAATAATTACCTCTCGCTCTGAAACAGATTTGGAGAGAATACAATGTCAACTATCTTCTTGGGCTAATGACATCGAAGGCATTGTTAGCCAATCAGCCAAAACGTTCATTGTCATTTTCAAGAAACCTGAGGTAGCGGAAATCTTTCTGATAGAAGACGCGATCAACAAGCAGCATGACTGGGAATCCCGTGCATGGAGTCGAACTGAACAGCAAGGTAAACGGGTTACAATGATTGCCATAAGAGGAATTCCGTTGAGGCCTGGTCTGAAAGGGCAGTCCAAACAATTACTAAATCGGTGGGTACACTACTCTCAATCGACATCGATATGGAGAAAACACCCAAGTACTTGGAGGCCCACGTACATATCGAAACATCAAAAATTCACATCATAATCAGGAACTGGAGGTGGAAATTGACGGAATTATAAGCAACGTCGGCATCATAGAGTACTGGTCGGAACCTCAACGACGACACCTCCAATCACCGCAACCTCAACGACGAAACCAGAAGGAGCAGCCAAACGGACATTATGCCAGATCATCCAACTACATATGAGCGCACGTGGCAAAACTCAAATGAAGACAACATAATAGTAAGCCACACGTCACAAATAAGTTGGCACAATGAAGTCCATGTCACCAGGGTCACCAAAAGCCATAAAGAATATTTTGAAATCCCCAAGCAGACGGCCAGCTATCTCACTAATGGCCTCAGGTATTTTTTTAACCAACTTTTCTATACTATCCCACACAACATGTCAGAGCTGATTTGCAGTTTTGGGGACCGACAATTAGTTCTATTCCCCACTAAACTCTGCATGCCCACCAATAGAAAATTAAGGAAGTAATCACTACTGCGCAACCACTCCCTGTTGTCGCATGATTCGGCAGCAGTTAATTGTATCACCCATACTAGCCGCACCAACCCACGCAACCCCATGCCGGTATTCCCGAAGTCAGACCCACAAACTCCCCCCTGACTCAATCTCAATCCTCACCCACTCAAAAAACCACAGACCACCCATCCACTCCAGACCACTCACCCACCTCAGACCAACCGGCCCTGAGTAATAATATATTCGATGATGAAGAGAGGACCACCCGGGACAGAGGAGATGAGGAGTGGGATATTGGGCCAGTTGATTTAACACCACCAGATAATAGAAGTGTTGAGTCGGCCAGCCACAATCATGGTGATATTAAATTAACTGCTGATAAACATGCTTCTCCAACCGTAGCAAAAAACTCGTCAAGAAGTCCAACAGAATTGGATGACGATCTGGTTTATTCCTCTCCTATCAAAATCAGGGTAGCAGAGATTCCAAACGGAGGCTTCCCCACCCCAGTTGACGCAAACTCACTAGACGCTATCCACCTCACAATAGACTCATCATCAAATAGCAACATAGCACAAAGGGATAGCCGGCCAGTTCAGAGGAAAGTCAAGGAGAGGAAGCAGGCTATATCGAAAGAGCGAAACGGTGTCTCAAGTATGGCCGGAAGTTGGGGGTAATATCACCATTTCCCGGCAAGTCCCTATCAAATATCGATAGAATCCTGAAAAGGAATCGATCGAGGCATCAGCGAGGTAGCAATGGGGCTGGGAGTAGCCTTCTACAACATTCGCGGTGCAAAAAAGGCAGAAAAGTTAGTCTTGATCAAGAAGGAAATTTGGAGAACCCAAGTAACAATCATCGGTGTGCTGGAAACGTACCATACAAGGCCATGTAATAGAAGACGGGACCATTGGGGACCAGGAAAGACCGGGGAATGGTGTGAAGTGTTCGCAGTAGGACAATCTGGTGGTATAATTGTCTCCTGGTCCCTAAGTGAGTTAAACGCGAAAATGGTTGCAAACAGTAACAGATGGGTGGCGCTAGAAGTAGTAGATCAACAGAGTCAGCTGCAAGGATTGGTAATATTCATCTACAACCCCACGGATGTTGCAGGGCGTAGACATGTTTACGCGGAATTATGTTCTCTAAAACAGAATTATAACTAGCCAATCATGGCTGTTGGAGACTTTAATGAAGTCAGGCAAGGAAGTGAATGGAAAGATGGACTGGATACGATGACTATTTCATCCATAGCTGATTTTAATGATTGGATACGTGAGATGGAGTTACTGGAGATTCCTTTATCGGGATGTAAATTTACTTGGCAAAGGAATGGATCGATGAGTCGTATTGATCGTGCCTTCTGCTCAGTTGACTGGCTGAACCGATTTCCAAATCTCACCTTGAGAGGTAGACCTTGGAAGCTCTCTGACCATAGATTTATGTGGATAAGAATGCAGAATCAAGATTGGGGGCCAAGACCTTTTCGGGTGTTCGATATGTGGTTGGAAGATAAGGACTTTGACGAATTATTCAAAACTGAATGGGCTACATTGGCTTATACTCCCATGCACCTAAAACTGAAGTCTATGAAGGAGAAATTACATGCCTGGAACAAAGACAAGTTTGGGAGATTCGACCTTGACTTGGAGCAGCAATCTAAGAAATTGGGAGAGTTAGATAAATTGGATGAGGATATGGGATTTGATGAAGCGCGTAGACTGGCGCGCTTGAAACTTAAGGCGAAAATGTGGGGTACCTTACGTAGGGAGGAGAGGTATTGGAAATAATCTTCCCGTGATAAGAAACTGAAATGTGACGATATGAATACCCGTTACTTTCACCGAAGAGCAACAATCAATAGAAATGCAAACAGGATTAATGCATTAGTAATCAATGGCCGGCTATCTTTTATCCCATCCGCCATTCGAACGGAAGTCAGGCGATACTTCAAAGGGATCTTCCGGTTTGATCCCGCTTCAGGCAATTTCCCGTCCCACAGTAATAGACCGCGACTTTCCCAGTAGGAACAAGAGAGCTTGATTTCAATCCCTACTGCAGATGATTAGAAAGACGGTTTGGGAGTGCGAAGGGAGCAAATCTCCAGGTTATGATGGCTACAACTTTAATCTGATCAAACGCATGTGGCAGTCCATTGGTGGTGACTTTACAACAAGCATTTTGGAGTTCTTCGTAGATGGGCAGCTACCAGGAGAAACTAATATTACTTGGATCACACTTATTCCTAAGAAAGTGGGGGCTGAATCCTTGGATGAGTACAGGCCAATTAGTGTTATTGGTTGTATTTACAAAGTCATTGCGAAGGTTATGGCAAACAGATTAGCTGCAGTGGTTAGTAATCTGGTGGGAGACACACAATCGGCGTTTATCAAGGGCAGACATATCTTAGAGGGACCGCTACTGGCGAATGAGGTAATACATTGGATGAAAGTGAAGAAGAAGAAAGGCTTTATAATGAAGATTGATTTCCGGAAAGCGTACGATAGTGTTAGCTGGAAGTTCGTCTTGAAAATGCTTGATCTTTCAGCTTTCCAAGGACTTGGATGCAGTGGGTTCAGAAATGCATTACCACCCCCGAATAGTTGTTCTCGTCAACGGCTCTCCTACTCCCACCTTTAAACCCAGACGTGGGTTGCGCCAAGGCGATCCGCTATCTCCGCTGTTGTTTGTTATTGTAGCCGAGGCTCTTAACTGGCTGCTAGATGATGCAATACGCTCAGGCGATAGGAAAGGTGTAGTGGTAGGATATGATGAGATCAGGGTTTCACACCTGCAGTTTGCGGATGATACGCTAATCTTTGGCAGTCCATCGAAGCATGAGATACGGTCCTTGAAGTGGATTGTGACGGTGTTCGCTGATATGTCTGGACTGGAAATCAACTGGGATAAATCAGTGGTGTATGACAACAATATGGACGATAGTGAGAAGGAAACTATAATGAATATTCTTGGATGTCGACTGGGAACTCTGCCTAGCACCTACTTAGGCCTCCCGCTGGGTGCAAACCTGAGGAGAACAGAAACCTGGCGGCCGGTTATCTCAAAGGTAGAATCAAGGTTGAGTCAATGGAAATCCTCTTCCTTATCCTACGCTGGTATTGGTACTTGTTAGATCAGTGATAGAGAGCTTACCAATGTATTACATGAGTCTTTTTCGCATGCCTAAGACAGTCATGGAAAAAATCATTGGAATACAGAGAAAATTCCTATGGGGCAGAAATAATAGGAAAGGAATTGCTCTCATGAGTTGGAAAGCTATGTCAAAACCGAGAAAGATGGGAGGACTTGGACTATGCAACTATGAAAAGAGAAATGCAGCATTAATGATGAAATGGTGGTGGAAATATCAGAACTCAGTTGCGAAGCTTTGGAAGCAAGTTATAGCGGCTACTTATAACCAGGATATACGCCTTCCGATAACAGACCAGTCGTGGAGGGAGACTGCCAGATGTGGGATTTGGAAAGAGGTGGTGTCGGTTGGTTCTTGGAATAGCGGTAATTGAGAGATTATAACCAATAACCTGCGATGGGTGATTGGCAACGGTAATATGATCCGATTCTGGCTGGATCACTGGATAGGAGATTCTAATCTGCGTGTTAAATTTCCTAGGGTTTATCTGGTTTGTATCTCAAAATCAGCAACTGTCTCAGAGATGGGATTGTGGTCTGGCGTGTCATGGCAGTGGCATTTGGAGTGGAGGAGACCTCTCGTTGTATATGAAGTAGAGGAAGTTGAGCGTCTGTTGGATTTCCTCAACGACAATCAAATAATTCCAATGACTGGTGAGGACCAAATGCGGTGGGTAGCAGGTACAGGTGGAATTCTCTGTTAAATGTTGTTATACTGAGCTAGTAAAATTACACTGTCCTCCTCTCCTGTCTTGGCATAAATTTTTCTCGTGCAATTTGGCCCCTCCAAGAGTTGAAGTCTTCAACTGGTTTATGTTGAGTAACAAACTGTTAACCAGGGAGAGACTGTTTAGCATGAATATTGCTCCTCTAGGACAAGTGTTCTGTTCACTATGTAATGGTGTTGTTGAAACAACAGACCATCTATTTTGGTCATGTGCTGTTACTAAAAATGTTTGGACGATCATAGCCAGATGGTGGGGAGTGCCGCTGCTACAGGCCGCTAATATGCAGTAGTTGTTTCTGATTTGGTATGAGTCTTCTCCATCAAGGAGAGCACAAAAGCTCTGGAAAGCTTCCTTTCTATTTACTACATACAACATATGGTCTGCAAGGAACAAAATTATTTTTGATCAGCAAACAATTTATTGGGATGGACTTATGATAAGTGAGAAATACATAGACATTTAAGGGTTTAATCTACCTTATATTTACTTACTTTCAGGATAATATTACTCACTTATCGTATGTTTTTCCTAAGATTTATGTTTGGATATGAACTGATACGTTTTATGTATCAAATGCAGTAAAAAGTCTTGGAATCACGTAGTTTACTTCAAAAGCTTTCCAACGCAACAAACGGCGAGTGAAACGGAGCTAAAACGAAGAATCTAAGCCCAGTTGAAGATTGTAGAAAAATGAGAAAAAATACACATGTCCTAATTGCGGACTCAAACTCGGATGCAACAAAAGAACACGTCCTAATTGCGGACTCAAACTCGGACGCAATAAAAGAACACGTCCTAATTGCGGACTCAAACTCGGACGCAACAAAAGAACACGTCCTAATTGCGGACTCAAACTCGGACGCTGCAAAAGAGTGTGTCCGCTTTGCGGACACAAACGCGGACGTCTCACGTCCTAATTTGTGTCTGTACGTGGACTGAAACGCGGACACGTGTAAAATGACTACGCCAGATCCAGAATTCACGCGACTGAATTTCTGCACCGCCTTCGTTGTTCTTCCTCATTTGCGGCGCCTACAAACATATCTATCTACCCCATCACACGTATCAGGCGCCGCACCCTTGATTTCCTCACGCCTGCTCCAACCTTGTCCTCTTCCTTCTCCTCTGCTTCTATAAATCCCAGCTCCTTCACAGGTAAAAACACCATCGTTCACCACAACTCAACTCTCCAAATCACTCACGTTCACCTCCAAATCACACTTCCTTCACCCAAATTCCATTTCCCATCCATACATCCACATATCCACTTCATTTCCATCATTTCCCATCACCAAATAAGCCTAACTATTCTATTTTCCAGAAATCCAAACGAAGAAGACGATCTGTACAAAACCAGGCCGTGTCCTAATTTGTGTCCGCGTTTGTGACCGCGTGGCCCCACACGGAAAGGACTAATTTTTGCCTGTTTGTTCGTTATTCTTCGTTGTACCTGTTTATTATTGTTATGAGGTTGGCATAATCACGGAGACAAGCCTGGAAGCGAAATAACTCTCCCTAAATAGAGTTCTTTCTTTCTTTAAACTTTACTCTGCTTTAATGTCTATCTTATTTGTTAAGTCTGTTTTTATAATTATGTGTGAGTAATAAACTTAGCCTCTCGGGTTGGGAAGCAAGCCTATTTTATATAATTGTGTTATGTAGACTTCTCACTATTATCTATTTAAGCAATATTTTGATTCTTGTCCTTAATGCGCTTTAATCTTTAGGCCGATTATTAAAGTGATATTTGTAGTTCTCTTGTTAAAATGCGGTGCTAAGACAAGGTTCTAGACAAAAGAAGTCAAATCAGGTTAACGACTAGAAGCGTGTCTCGCCTATAGGTTAATCTGTCTCCAATAGGAATTGGTAATAAAGTGATTAATTTATAATAACTTGGGCAAGGATTGCGGCTTGCTGTTTAAGTTAATCAGGGTTTATTGTACAAGGACGGGTCAATGAACTAATTAGGATTTCTGAGTTTATTGCTAAAGTGGTGGAAGTTTATATTAATATAATTGGATGAAATAGGTGAGCAGAACAACCCAGGGTGCTTCCTTAAAAACAAAGAGTTTTACAACCGTTATTATTTCTGTTTTGATTAATTGATTTGACTACTGTTTTGTCTAAGTTAAGTTTTAAACCACAATTTCCCCAAAAAGTGATAAGTTTCTGTTCAACAGTCTAATTAGAATCCTCAGTTAATTTACTACACTATCAGTTAACTCCAGCAAGGTCCCCAAGAGTTCGACAACCCCACAAATCCACTATTCCACAAATGATAGGTACACTGCCTAGGTTTAGAAGTAGTCAACTTAGCATGATGATAAAGCTCCAAGCTGTTGAGTGGTGCGGTGCAAAAGACTTGCGCAGGACAGCCCTCAGCACTGTGCTGTCAAGCTCCAATATCAAAGATCTGCTATAATTTCTTTATTGTACTTGCTTGTTATTTTTTTGACTTTTCTGTAATGTACCGACTAGAACACCCCTAGTCGTGAACAAAGACAACCCCCTGCTACTTGATAGCATTCTGATAAAAAAAAGATTAATAATCCGTAAACAAATTTAGTAAAATATCTTTTCGGAGCTTTAGTGACAAATAGTTATATAGCTAAATACTGATTAAAAAATTTCATCGGTAACTACTAAGAGATTAATTTTTCGGTTTGTAATTACCTATAAAGAAAAAAGCCCATACCCTTATTTTTTATTTACTGTCAAAACTCACCGCGTTTCATTTCGTATCTCAAATAATTTACCTTCCTCTACTTCCTTTAGAAAAAACCACTCACCACCAGTGTCACAAATCTTCCTACATTTCTTAGAGTTTTCTTGGTTATTCCTCACCATTCCAGTCACAAATCCCTCTCCCCTCCCACTGGCATCTCTGTTCTCCCGCTTTAGTGAACTCAAACATAGATCTCCATTCTTCCTCTTTTGTAAAACTCAAACACTGATCTTTGTTAGGCTATCATGCTCGCGAGCAGATCTAGAGAAGTTGTTGCGTCCGACAAACTTAATATTTATACACGAGAGACTCCAAGTTGTGTTCGTCAGAGGTGTTGTATTGTGAGGAACGAACAAAAAACTTAAATCATTTTGGTTAGAAATGGCACGAATTCGAATCCTTCTTTGAAAAATATTTATACAAAAATACATTAAAACCAAAAATATTTAAGAGCGTATTTTTTTTTTGATAATTGGCTGGTTGCCCAGCTTACATAGCAGTACTGAGGCATGAATGTCTTTCCCGCTTAAGGATACACCGACTCAACTCTTACATAACCACTTCTACCTTACACTAACCTTCTGACCTTCATTGACCTCTTCTTACTACCTTCCAGGCTGGGTAATCACCTTTCCCCACCACCGTCCTTCACGGCGCACCTCCCTTGCATCTCTGACGACTTTTCCAGGCTGGGTAATCGGAGAGTAAACTCCTTTCCCCACCACCATCCTTCACGGCACTTCATTCCTCCACCAGGTTGGGTAATCGGAGAGAAAACTCCATTCCTCCACTCCCCCAGAATGAGTAATAAGAGAATAAACTCCTTTCCCCTACCAAAGTGGGTGGTAAGAGGATTCGAACTCAGGACCTTCCGTCCCCTTCTTCAGTCCTCTACCACACGGATGTCAATCACTTGACAATATTTAAGAGCGTATAATATTGGTTGAAGGATTACTTGTGATATATAAAGCTATCCTACCTAAGTGGTTGCAACTTACATTACCAGAGTTTTGATTGTCTTAGCCTCTTTGCAATTGGCTAGGTAACCCTTATGCTAGATATCATGATATTGAATTCTTCTTGTTTTTGAAGTAAGCCAATTTAGTACAACTAATTGTATTCACTTTGTAGCTCACAGATGAATTTAAGTAAGAAATCCATCATTACTTCCGCTGGTGCTGCTCTCTCTTCTCATGTAGGAATAATCACTCCAATTTGATTAAGGCTTCGATTTTACCAGATTAGGTTAAGTAGGTTAGTTCTTATTATTTTGTGTTAATCTTCTTAGTATTGCATAATTAATAGTTCTAGCTAGTCTGTTGTGAACCCATGTCAATTTAGTTTTTTTTTTTGTAGCAGAGGACTGAAGGCCAGACCATGGTAGATTGTTGAATTATTTTAGGTAAGGGATATGCAACTGCATATTTATTAATTGCTTAGAAGTTGATTTGAGTGCATTTTGCTAATGCGCTATTGCTGTGTAATTGATCCTTTGTTTAGTAGTTGGCAATGAAAAAGAAAATTTCTTTTCATGTTCATATAACCAAGAGCATAGTATCAATACACTTGCATTTCCATGGACCTAGTTTTTTCTATGCTGACTGATGTGACCATAACAAGCTCAAAATTTGTTGCAGTTTGACAAAGAACTATTGTTTCAAGAAAAGGGTGTTTCGGATTGAAGGTTTTGTTCAATCTATCATTATGATTAGCAATTCTTTGACATAAGGGCATAGAACCTCCCGGATATTGATTTGTTCCTTGAATTTGTAAGTATCCTTGGGGTATGAAGAGGGCTCATCAAGACTAGTGACTTTATTCTTCAAATGTTTATTACCAATTTAGCATTTCTAATAGAGATTAATTGCTAGATTTGAATACTATTTATAGTGCAGACTAATAATAGGATTTTTATATAGGTTCTACGGAAGGAAACACAGGAAGAGCACTAGTTCAATGATACTTAATATCAAGTGTGTTAATGATATCTTGGGTAAGTAGCAATACAAAGTTTTTTTTATAATACTTTAATTTCAACTTCGGAATATGCATCGCATTATCTGTAAGTCATATATATACACTTGTGGAGCTACCCAAAAACTGTTGCAAGGCAAGCTTTGCTTTACAATTTAAATATTTGGGAAAATTACATGTCCCACCCTTTTATGAAATTTCACACTCCACCCACGTGGTATCAAAAATTGCTTTCCCACCCATGTGATTTCCTCTGTTTTACATCTAGCAACTTTTCTAATTTTTGTTCAATTCAAAAGATGTTTAAACGTTGTCCGAAATTGATGAAACTTTATATGGATGATGCTAAAGTGGTATATTTTGATCTTATGTCAAATTTGAAGTTTTTTAAGCTTAAGTGTGATCCGTGGGACCCAATGAAACATGTGACATGTTCGTTGGGTCCCACATGTCCCATTTAAGCTTAAAAAAACTTTAAATTTCTCACTGAACCAAAATATAACACTTTAGCATCATCCATATGTAAAGTTTCATCAATTTCGGACAACGTTTAAGCATCTTTTGAATTGAACAAAAATTAGAAAAGTTGTTGGATATAAAACAGGGGAAACCACATGGGTGGGGAAAATAATTTTTGAAACCACATGGGTGGAGTGTGAAATTTCACCAAACATCATCGGTGGAAAATGTAATTTTCCCTAAATATTTTTAACATGTTATACACTATGGTTTGGAAGATGAGTCAAACTTTACATTTATGTTTATAATGTTTGTAGTGAACTTTTCTTGTGGTTTCATTCAAGGCAACCTCTCGTTGGAGCCTTCAACAGGTACAACAAAAACACTCCAGCTCATCCCACCATCGTCCTATCACATCACCTAGAGCTGATCATTCGGCGGCGGCCGGGTTTCGGCCGGGCCGAAGAAATTTTAGGCCCGTCGGGCCTATTTTAAAAAACCAAGCCCGATCTTTTACATGCTCGGCCGGTCCGGGCTAGGCCCGTTTTTTTCCAGGTTTTGCCGAAGCCCGGCCCGCCCGGCCCGGTTTTTTAATTTTTTATATAAATTAATAAAAAAAAAATTAAATTAATATATTTAATATAGATTCATATATTAATATTATAACTTAATTAAATTTATATATTATATATAGTTTTTTGTATATTATTTTACAAATTAAATAAATTAATATGTATATATTACATTTTAAAAAATAATAATAAAAAAATATAAATCGGCCGGGCCGGGCTTGCCCACGGCTCAAAAATGTGCCGCGGCCCGGCCCGGTTTTTATTCAGGCCTGGTTTTATGTCCAGGCCCGCCCGGAAGCCCAATCGAGCTCGGGCTATCGGGCTTTTTTACGGGCCGGGTCGACCGGGCTGCCGGGCCGGACACTCCAGCTCATCCCACCATCGTCCTATCACATCACCCTAGCGATCACAACCTAATTCAACTACTGTAGTCGAGGTTGCTTTGCAAATTCAGTTTTATTTACATTTGGGCCGGTGTTTGTGGCTGCACTTGTCGTTTGTTTATCATGGCCAGGTAAATAAATATTCTGTGTGAAATTGTGTGCTTCGTTACTGTAACACCATACTACGTAATTCCATCTTAATCCAATCATTAACATGAATAATTCGTACTATGCACCATAAATAAATACAAGGGAAAATTACATCCCCTATCCATGGGGTTTAGCGAAATTACATGCCGCACCCATGAGGTTTGGGAAATTACTTTGCCCACCCACCACGTTTACAACGTTTTTCATCCGTCAACCAAACTTCAATTTCCATCCATGCTTGCCACATGTCACGCCCTCATTAGTCCCTCTTACTTCCGGTTTTGTTTCTAAAAAAAACATTGGAAGACCGGTTCAACCCATTATCTGCTCCTTCCCTTCTCGTCTCGTCGATCTGCATCCCTTCACTTCTCTACTTCTCGACTGGTAACCCTAAGCTCCTACAAATCGAGCAGATGGGCGCTGGATTTTGGCCTGCACATTGTCCATACTTGAATCGTTTGGTCGATTCGCCTCCTGGTATTCTCCTTCTTTGATTTTCTCGATTTGTTATGCAGTAACCCTAAGCCCCAAAAAATCTCCATTTGTGCTAATCGCGAACAGTGTTCGCTCGATTTTGCCTGCACGTTCACTCTCGTTGGTTCTTTTGGTCGATTCGCTGCCTGGTATTCTCCTTCTTCGATTTGTTGTGCTGTGTTTGAATTGTTTATGCCCTAGTGTTCTCCTTCTTCGTTTTCAATTGAGAACGACTGCGGTTGGGAGATTTTGGTGTACTAATGTGCGGTTGTGTGGTTACGATTCTGGTACAACTTCGTCGATGCCCTATTGATTTCTATCTGGGGGAATTGGTCTGATAGTCTTGACGCACTGAATCTGTTGCCTTTGTTGCGTTTGACAGTCTCACCACACTCAATCTATTGGTTTTGATGTGTTATGATGTGTAAAAAGCCCCTTGACAAAGCTGCTGTTTGTTTTACTGGATGAACCTGTGTTGAAGCGGTTTTGTGTACCGGTTTGACAAGTGATCAGTTGTAGCGGCATTGTCAAATCCTTTGTTGCTCCTGCCCACTTGTGATGCTGGTTATTTGAATTGCTCCATTAGGTTGTTTATCTGGTTTTTGTACTAACACCATTGCTATAACAACAATGATGATGGGGCATTATGTTTCTGATGTGTTTCTGATGTTACAATCAAGACGTGTTCTGGTTTGATTTCTTCTATAAAAAGCCCCTTGATAGTGGTGTAGGTATGATTTACTAGAGTAACCTGTGTTGAAGCGGTTTTTTTACCAGTTTGATAAGTGATCAGTTGTAGCGGCATTGTCAAATCCCTTGTTGCTCCTACCCACTTGTGATGCTGGTGATCTGAATTGCTCCATTAGGTTATTTATCTGGTTTTTCTACTAACACCACTGCTATAACAACAATGATTGTGGGGCATTGTGCTGAGTCTGAGCTGCTTTTCATATGGTTATTTATCTCTGAAATGTCCATGTTGATTTATAATAGGTAACTCTTCTGTAATATGTCATCCTCCAGCAGTAGAAACAGTGAAAGTCTGTTTATATTTGAGAATGTCAAGTCTAAGTGCAGAAAGAATGCCAAGATGTATGTTGCTTTCACATCTTACAATGGGGGAAAGTTATTTTACAAATGTGATTGTCCTAATCCGGTATTCAAGTGGTGGCATGAAGCTGAATTGAACAGACATCTTCTGAACAACAACCATTACGGTGAAGAGGTAACACTATCGTAATGTTGATCTGCAAAGGATTAGCGAAGAGATTCATGCATTATCAATGGAGTTAAGAGATCTGAAGCAGTGTGTTTTACGCAACAGTCATGGCTCTGAAACTGGAATGACTAGGGGTGGGATTTTTTGTATTTTCTTGTTCTAGTGGCTGCATTATTGGCTGTGCGGATGATTTAGTTCTTGGATGTAACTTAGTTAGGGTTATCATGTAATCGGGTGGTTTATAAAACAATGACTAGAGGTGGGCTTATTTTGTATGTTCTTTTGTTAAAAATTGTTTGTTCTTCACAACAGTCATGGCAATGAAAGTAACATCTTCCGCTGATTTATCAATAAGTGCATTATTCAGCATTCTCGATGATTTGACAGATTACACATGCTAATTTATCAATAAGTACAAAAGAGTAATTCATTTAGCGAGACAGGAATAAGTGCAGTATTCAGTGCCGTATTCAGTATTCAATATTCAGTATTCAGCAAATTGCAGAAGAGTTACAATAATAAGTGCAGTATTCAGTATTGAGCATTCTCTGTGAACCAGATTCATCAAGTTCTAGCTATATTACTAACATTGTAATTCATTTAATGAGACAGGAAATCATGTTCATTTTTCTTTCCCAGGAAATTTGTTAGTTTCAATAGCAGCATCTGAAACTATCATTACAACAATGAATAACAGTACCACATAACCTATAGAAACTAGCATTACAGTTTTACAACACAGAGACTACAGAATCTAGCATTACACTTGTCTCCTTTGACCCTTCCTCGGCAGTAATCTTAATCAAATCCTTTCCCTCGAACAAGGACAACATGTTGAGTAGTTGCCTATCACACCCAATCTCTATGCTCTTGTTGCTTTTAGGGTGCTTGTACATAAAAACTGGGTTCTTTAGAATCTCATTGTTGTAGTGATGCTTTATCACATTCAAGCAGTCGTCAATTAGATCAATGATAGAGTATCCGTCGAGGTCAAAAGGACACTGATGTTTATACCCGCGACCATTATATTCAACTTCAAGAAACATCTCCATTTCTATACAAACATAACAAGAAAAAGTATAATTTAGTGAGCTGCTGTTTGAGACTGTCAAACACATAACAAACAATAGATTAAGTGCACCAAGACTGCTACACGCATCAAAGACAACATATTAAGTGTACTCAAACTGTTAAACACATCAAAACCAATATATTTAGTGCAATGAGACAGCGAAACACAGGTTCATCTAGTAAACAAAACAACAGTTGTGTCAAGGGGCTTTGTACACATCATAAACGCATCAAAACCTACATATTCAGTGCGTCAAGACTATCAAACCAATTCCCCTAGATAGAGATCAATAAGGCATCGACGAGGTTGTACCAGAATCGTAACCACATAACCACACAACAGTACACCAAAATCTCCAGTCGCTCTCAATTGAAAACGAAGAAGGAGAACACCAGCGCATCCGTCACTATTAGGGTTACCACACAACAAATCGAGAAAATCGAAGAAGGAGAATACTAGGAGGCGAATCGACCAAACAAGTCAAGTATGGACGAAGTGCAGGCCAAAATCAGGCGCCCATCTGCTCGATTTGTTGGAGCTTAGGGTTACCAGTCGAGAAGTAGAGAAGTGAAGAGATGTAGATCGACGAGACGAGAAGGGAAGGAGCAGATAATGGGTTGAACCGGTCTTCCAATGTTTTTTTAGAAACAAAACCGGAAGTAAGAGGGACTAATGAGGGCGTGACATGGCAAGCATGGACGGAAATTGAAGTTTGGTTGACGGATGAAAAACGTTGTAAACGTGGTGGGTGGGCAAAGTAATTTCCCAAACCTCATGGGTGTGGCATGTAATTTCGCTAAACCCCATGGGTAGGGGATGTAATTTTCCCTAAATACAAACTACTTAAACACGGGTGCTATCGCGGTTACTCACCCACATGAGTAACAAGGCTTCCAATACATACATAATCTGAACTGTTGTGAAGACCTAGAGATAGTTATTCATAATTTACAACACTTAATCCAAAACATACAACCTTATACAATCCTGTGAGCAGTCCAAGCTATACTAGCATGTTCCCCTAAATACAATCTGAGGCATAACCTGAAATACAATCCGTAAAGGTAGTATACCGCTCATTCCCCGATCCCGCACTCCAACAACATCTTCAATTTTGTACCTGTAATATGTTGGCCGTAAAGGCTCAGCACAATTGCTGGGTATGCCATCATGCAACCGTGATGCACCCTCAGACCCCTTGATCAGTTATTTGGTCGAGTTAACATGCGGTTCCATTTGCATGCAATTACATTTTCATATACATAGATAACAATAACATAACTTGCTATTCCAATAAGTTACTCAACATAAAAGCAATATTTAAACAACCACCAATTCATCCAGCAGACATATACATAATTCCTTATACAACTCATCCATGTAATCAATACAATAAATAAGTACAGATAATAACGACATGAAAGATGTGTTCTTTTGAACTATTTTCGTTAACCGGCCTTCAAGGCCCTTGGTTCGTTATCCAACTCTACGAGAGTTACTTAAGGTCTAACGTTTAGCTAACGTTTAATTATTCCATTCTCCTGACTCTTAAACTTTGACAGTCGTCGTGTTAGAAGACGACATGTCTACAAACAATTACTTACCCCTATTCGATGGCGGGTCACCAAAGGTAGTAGCCGTCCCCAACGGTAGGGCATTCAGTTCCTCCTTATCCTTGTTAGATGGTGGGGTACCAAAGGCCGAAGCAGTCCCCATCGGTAGGGCTTCCGTCTAACGATCAATCTGATCCATAGGAATATAATATACTTAGTGGACCTGTAACAGTCATCCCCTCTCTTGTGATCACAATGCGCAACCAAGAACATCTTGGATTTCCACAATGACCAACCTTTCACTATATGATTAAGTTCTCTTAATCTCCTTGCCTAAGGTTCAACCCTAGGTGTTATAGTGAATGTATCTCTAGTGTACATGCCTTTTAGGTCTTAGTGTATGCCTAGAATTCATTTAAGATGTTCGAATATACGTTTGCTTGATAAAGGTATCCCCATTACTCTACCTAAGGTATCTATTAGGTTAATTTAGGACAATGTAATGCATGTCATTATCCTATCATAGGTGATAATATCCTTATCATATGTTATTACTTAATTCAAGTTACAGTCGGTATTTGCCTCGGTTCGAAAAAAATGCGCAAAATTAATCACACAAGCTATTCGGGCAAACAAAAAAACATAAGCATAATAATCAAATTATCACACATATCATCTTAACAATTAATTCCCACATATCCGAACCCAAAGTAATCCTCGGGAACAATCGGATCACACAACAATATACCGTACAACGACGTATGAGACGCTAGCTCGAAATCCCACACCCGTCCTCTAATCTCTTAGTTCAAGAATATGACGCTAAGTATTAATTTACGCTAAGGTATACATATATGTCTCTACTGGCTTTCTCAAGCATATATGCCTCCTAGACATTCTGCAGTATCGTAACATATTTGGTTTTTATATCATGTCAATTCCTTTAGATTCTGATGCTAAAATCAAATGATATCTGTATGTATCATGTTGACTCAGTCTCATCAATGTTGAACAAATGGAAATTAGCTCTATTGTTAGATCCTTCTATGGGGCCATGTTGCAGCGTTGAACAGATAGGGAGATGATGGTAGTCATTGAAAATATCATTTGTTTTAGAGATCTAAGAACGAGTTTAGTGTCGTTGAAATTTCTTTTATAGATTACTATCAATGTTAATTACATGGTAAAGAACTTATAATGAATGTATTTGATATGCTATAATTATATATAGATGTGATTATTGGAGTGTACTAGTGGTGTTTTATATATTCATTTGATTCAGAATTAGTACAACAAAATATGACAGTAGAAGATAGATGGTTATTCTTTAATAACTATCCTTACTCATGGATTAATTCTTTTTGGTAATGTCTTGCTAATTGGTGACAAATGCGGTTGGTAATTGCTAACAGATATTATTACTTATTTTAATTATGATAATTACTGATAGACTTTAATATTCTATGGTAATTACTAATGAATTTTACTTATTCACCAATAAATTTTAGTGACAAGCAAAACGTGTACTCTATCGGCAATTTGTCAGTCAAATAAATTACCATTGAATTTTCCTATTTCACTAACAAATAAATTAATAGGTTGATAATCACAAGTGATGCTTGAGACTTGTTTTATATTTGCTCGCATGAACATCAATATCGCTTTTAGCTGATTTTCACCCACTTTTATTAAAAAAAAACATTGAACAGGCTTGATTTATAATATATATAACTGTGTACATGGATCGAGTTGACTTAGTTTGAAGTTAACACAAGCCATTTAAAGTCAAACCATTGATCAGAGATCTAGCAACCGTGTACAGAGTTCCTCCCCTTGAAAATAATGAACTAATGTGTCGTGAGTTCTTCTCATGCACTTACTTATACAACTACACAAATATAATACTGATAATAGTCCCTTTATATATACGTGTCAACCGGACACCATAAGTGTATACACACTGTACCGACTCCAAGTGACTTGCAACATGCTCAATTTTAATTTTTTTTTTTATAAGTGGCTGAAAGTTCAGTTTAAGAGCGATACTGAGGTTCTAAATGAACCTTTCTCACAATACGGTAGTAGTGAGTTTTGAATCAGGACCTTTGGTCAAGGATACCACCCACTACCGACCAAGTCAAGGGCTTGGCATGCTCAATTTTAAACTGTTAGCTTTAATTATTACCTGATTAATTGACCTCTAAATATCACCCGCCACCACTCCTAAGTTTTCGCGTCAACCCCTCTTCCCTTTTTATGCATGTATATAAACCTCTTCCCTCTTCAGATCTTCATTACAGTTTGCAGTTCAAAACCTCCAATTTCAAAACAAAACCTAAATTCTCTCAGCTAAGCACCCTTTTTATCATTCCTTTCTTTCTTCTCTAGAGGTCATCCATCGTCTCCGACAATACCTAAGTGTCTACGCCACTTTTTTTTTTTGATAAGTAGGCTACATACGTAGCAAGATAACCGAACAACGGTTTACACAGCATTGGACCGAGACTTCCAAGCCAAAAGGAAATGCCAAAAAACACATAGAGCACCCACAGCGAACAGCATTGGACCTGGACTTCCAAGTTAACCAGGAATTACAGAAAACACATAGTAAAATAATCAAAACTAAACAGCCACAGACTCAGAACTGCTGCTGCCTAAATCAAGCTACTCGACGAGAATGACTGGAGTGCTGCTTCCTAATTCAGACCATTTGTTTAAAGTTGTCTGATGCGCCTGCAAGAAGATTAACAAAAATCTGAATTTTGTTTGCCTCACCAATTGGGAGCAGCACATGCGGTGATTCACAACAGCAGTCTCCTGTTGTCATCGCTACAGATTAGCATCGATCAGTAAGTCACAGCCCATATTTTAGAGTATAACAGATTATAAACTTTTATCCTCCTCATGCCACTGCTACTGATAGAAACTTGCAGCAAGCAACGGCTTCCTTAGGACACTAAAATATTCTCAGACCATATGTCGAATGTTATCAGCAGCAAGCAACAGGCTAACAGAAACTTGCATTTTCCTGTCCTTCAGACCCCACTCCAGGATCTGCAATTTATTCGACATTGTTGCATCTGCCCACCTTGGTTCAGTGTGTTCGAAAATCACACTGTTTCTAACCCTCCATATATTATATAAGGTGAACATAAGGGTAGTGTGCCACATCCCTGTTGCCTTACACCTTGGGGTGAGCTCCTTCCATTGCTGTATGCAGCTTTCAGCCTCTGTGTCAAAACTGCCAGAAACGCCCCACCATTTTAGCATGTTTCCCCAAAACTTTCTTGTTTTGCGGCATCTGAAGAACAGGTGGTTTGTGGTTTCAGTTGCACGCTTACATAACGGACACAAGGTATCCGCTATGGTGATCATGTTTTTACCGAAAAGCTTATCTCTTGTTGATAATTTGTTCTGTACCAGAAACCAAACGAACAGCTCAACTCGGGGGGGGGGGGGGGGGGAAATGTGACCAATACGATTTATGCCAAACAAGGGGATTTGGATTTTCCTTCTCCTTCACCTTCTTATAGAAATCTCTAGTTCGATATGTGTTATCTTTTGCTGCCACCCAGCACAAACTATCTTTCCCAGAAACAGAGGGTTTGGACCGGTTTATCAGGTCCATCAATTCTGTTACCGCATCCACTTCATACTGGAAAAGTTGCCTCCTCCATCGTAATCCCAAAACCCACACCTCGCCCATCCATGTGCCCACTTCCGATATTGTAGCTGTTTTACATTCACTAATCAGAAATAATCTGGGGAACTTATCTTTGAGTGCCGAGTTCTCAATCCACGGGTCAATCCAGAATCGCACGGTTCCTCCATTTCTAACTGCCCATTTCAGGTTTAGTATGAGTGAATCCGAAATCTCATTTCTCCATATGCTCAAGCTGACAATCGCCTTCCATATCCCTTTTCTCTTACATTCCTTCCACGATTGATCATATAGGGGCAGTCTAATGTCTTGCCCATATACCGAGCACATCACAGCTTTCCACAGACTTTGTTCCTGGGAATGGAACTTTCTCCACCAGTTGAAAAGTAATGCAGCATTCTGGACTTCTGTATCGATAACCTCTAGCCCGCCCATCTGCCTTGGTCTTGTAATCGAAGTCCAACGCATTAATGATACCCCGCGGCTCCTTCCGTGTGCCCAGAGAAATCTTCGCTGTATCGAACTTATCTTTCTGATTACTCCTTTCGGAGCCTTAAATAAGCTCATGTAATACACTGGTAGGCTGGACATCACAGATTTAATTAGCACCAGTCGACCGGCCCGCGATAGGGATGAAGCTTTCCAGGCGCACAATCTCTTTTCCATTCTGTCAATAACCGGCTGCCAAGTAGCCAGTTTCCGGGTATTAGCACCTAATGGCATCCCCAGGTATGAACTAGGCAGCTTCTCTATTCTGCACCCCAGCAGGTTATGGATTACTCTCTCATCGGATTCCACCAGGTTAACCCCATAGGCCATCGATTTGCTCCAATTAATCTCTAGCCCGCTCATATCCACAAACCAAGTAATAGCCCATTTCACCACCTTTAATTTTGCTTCCTCCATTCGACAGAAGATAATGGTATCATCTGCAAATTGTAGGTGTGATACAGTAATCTCATTGAGCCCCACTGTAATACCCTTTCTGTCTCCCAAACGTATAGTATCATTTAATATCCAGCTCAATGCCTCTGCTACTAATGTGAATAGCAAGGGTGATAATGGGTCTCCCTGTCGTAGACCACGTCTCGGTTTGAAGGTAGGTGTTGGTACCCCATTTACCAATATCGAAATCGTCGGTGTTGTTATGCACGTGTTGATCCATTCACACCAGGTTGCCGAGAATTGGTATATTTGTAGCATTCTCCCGACAAACCTCCAATTGACACAATCATAAGCTTTTTTAAAATCAATCTTGAGCAACACACCCTTAGTTTTTCTGGTCTTCAACCAACCAATAATTTCATTCGCGATTAAGGGGCCTTCCAATATATGCCTGCCACGGATGAATGCAGTTTGTGTCTCCCCTACCAGGGCGCTGATCACGTTGCTCAATCTGTTTGCCAGCAGCTTAGATATGACTTTGTATACACACCCAATAACACTGATCGGCCGATACTCTTCAATCTTATTGGCACCCGGTATTTTTGGGATCAGCGTAACCCACGTTGTGTTGATGCTAGTGTTTATTTTTTGCGATCTGAAAAAACTGTTTACCTCCTTAATGAAGTCCTCTCCCATGACATGCCACATTTTCTTTAATAGGTTGAAGTTAAAACCATCATATCCCGGGGCCTTGCTTCCTTTACAACACCAGACAACCCCTTTTATCTCCTCTTGGGAAGGTATCCTAATCAGCATTTCTTTCTGGCTCTCTGTCAACCGCGGTCTTCCTTCACCGAAGGGATATGTTCCTGAATCCCAACTTTCCTTAAAAAAAGCAGCAAAATATTTACGTACCTCCTCCCGTATAACTCCAGGATCCTGTGATAATCTATCATTCACCATCAGTCCACATAACTTGTTCGATATTCTATTTAGTGTTGCCTTTCGGTGAAAGAATGTCGTGTTCATGTCACCATATTTTATCACATTATCCCGTGACATTTGCTTCCAATACCGTTCCTCCGGTCGTAATGATTCCCATAACCTTGCCTTGACTTTGGCCCTTTCAGCTATGCGCATCGAATCAGGGCCCTGAACTTGATCAATATCATCTATTTTTTCCAACGAATTTATGTCTTCTTCTACAAAGTAGTTCAGTCCCTTTGCTGAGACGAGAGAATGTTGATCAAGACGGTTTGTGCGATCGTCCTTGCCGTAGTGATGGTAGTTGCCATGTTCTCATCATCATCAACACCAGCACCACCAGTTGGATCCAACCACCCAACAGATGAGCAACAAAATCCAGCGACTGTGGGTCTTCAGAATACCAATAAGAGGGTGAGCCGGTTCTTGACCCGAGAAAGTCCTGCGTACTACCAAGCTGCAAGTCACTGCAATAAGGATGGAGAAGTGTGCCTCGCCGGCAAGTATGGAGCAACCAGAAGGACTACATGTTGCAAGAACAAGTGTGTGGATCTCTCGTACGACAAGAAGAATTGTGGGGAGTGCGGGAAGAAGTGCAAGTATACACAGACTTGTTGCCAAGGGAAATGTGTTTACTTGGCGTATGATAAAAGCCACTGCGGTGCTTGTCATCAAAAGTGTGGGAAGGGGAGTCATTGCTTATATGGGATGTGTGACTATGCTTGATCAGATCTTTTGACACAACGATTAATCTAGATTTATTGTATGATGAATATTGTTACGAATTATGTATCATTCATTAATTGGCTGAGGTTTTGTTTTTATTACCATTCTTATAAATGAATATCAAAATCATTCTTTCATGTATAATAGAAAAAGATATGAATAACATCTTTAATTACCATCATTTTTACTCCTAATATATTTTTTTTACAATTACTGGATACCCAATAACAATGGCAATACTACAGCATAGTGCCTACTTCATTCCAAACAAGAGCGCTTCACCACATCTGCAACTTCCGTCTACGGTTGATAGTTGTCTTCGAAGAGAAGCTTGTTGCGTTGATTCCAAATATCCCAAGTCGCGTGAAAGAAGGAGCTAGTCCATAGCAAAGATGAGCTCAATCGACCAGCTACACCCTGCCATGCGAGGAAAAATTCAATCGGGTGTTGCGGGAGTACAAAAGTCATGCCCCACCAATCGAGCAGAATGGCCCACAAACGGCTTGATTCTTTGTAGTGAAAGAAGAGATGCACAGCTGTTTCAGATGCTCTTTTACAAAAGACACATCTTTGTTGACCCAAAGGTATTAAGCTCCTAGAGAAGAGCACATCTTTGGTCTGTAGTTTCCCTTGCAGTAACTGTTAGAGAAATTAGTAATTTTTTTTTTGATAATTTGGGCCAATGGCCATTTTATTAATAAATTTTCGGACCGGTATAACGGGCCTCATTAAAACCTCCTCTAGCAAAACCCAGTGGGAAAAAGCCGGAGAAGGAAAAAGAGTACCCACCATGTCCTATTACAGCTCTAGACGACCAACTAATGGACCAAGGGAGTTCTTACAGTACCCAAGTACCACAATTATCCTTGTACATAATCCTTTAAAGCCACTAGATCAAGAAAGAAATTACATGACAGAGGAAACCTACTCCACCATGTCTTAGTCCATCGCCATATTCCAAGTTTTGTTTGGGTAACCACCCGTTCTACCCTTATCACTTCACCTTGGAAGATCACATCATTACGTTGCATCCAAATATAATAGACCCCATAACATAATGTAGATCTCCATATTCTTCTTGTCTTGGTTGAGAGGCTAACTGCAAACCAGTCTTGATATATGTCGGAAACTGAATCTTTAAAGGTGAATTGGATGTTCCACCACCTTAGCAGTAGCTCCCACACCACTCTGATTTTTGGACACAGAAACAGGACATGTTCCAAGGTTTCCATTGCCCTACTGCACCAAGGGCACAAGCTTTGCCCAAGGGGGACCAGGTTTCTTTCAAACAGCAGCTCACGAGTAACAAGTCGCCTCATAACTGTGAACCATAGAGTGACTTCCACTCGAGGCTCACACAAGCCCCTCCACAATAGGCTTAAATTTGGACCTTCTGCAACTTGAGGGTTAGGTCGAATAGATGCATGCAATATCATGTTCACATACCTGGATACATACCGTATGTCGCCGGTCTTCCATGCACTATTATCTTCATGATTATACGATGTGGGGGGCTGGATCAATTCCGTTAATTGCGACACCATCACTTGCTCATACTCAAACAGTGGTCTTCTCCACTTCAACTCCCAAAACCAACAGTCATTAATCCACCGGCCTTGGCCTGCTACTAGTATATTTTCACACTCCGTCAGTCTGTAAAGTCTCGGGAATAATCTCTTTAAAACCCCACTTTCACACCACCTGTCATGCCAGAATAGGGTGTCTTCTCCATTACCCAGTTTAATCTGTATATTCTCCTCAAGAGTATCCTGTACCACTAGATTCTTTGATGTGGCTGTGACTATCGAAGACCATATACTTGGAGTCTTAGCAATATCACCATTTGGTTCGCCCATGTGTAGACCATCTCGAAGTTGGTGGATCGATTGCACTACTTTTTTCCACAGTGGTCTGGAATTTTTCGCATAATTGCATCGCCACTTGGCCAAAAATGATAAGTTCCTCATTTCAAGGTTAGAAAAGCCCAAGCCACCGTCTTTCTTCGGTTGTGTCAGCCTGTGCCATGCTATCGGAGTGAGGAAGTGTGGTTTATTTTTACCCCAGAAGAACCTGCGCTGCAGCGAGACTAGTCTCTTTCTCACCTTGGATGGAATAACAAATAGGCTAGCATAATAGAGTGGTATAGACTCCAGTACCGATCTTACAAGCACTGCCCGTCCCGCCTTGGACAGGCTCGTTGCCTTCCAGGTAGCTAATCTTGTTTCAACCTTTCGGATAACCGGCTCCCAAGTGGCCTCTTTCCTAGTGTTCGCTCCTAAAGGGCATCCAAGGTATGTTGTAGGCAGTGTACCAACATGACATTTGAAGATATCTTCCACCATGCTCTTCTCACTGTCAGTGGCATTAATACAGAACGCCACCGACTTTTCCATATTCAGTTCCAGGCCACTCATCTCAGAGAAGAAGAGGAGGATTCTATATACTTGGACTAGCTCTTCTTTTCTTATTTGACAAAAAATCATAGTGTCATCTGCAAACTGTAAGTGGGTGACCCGAACTTGAGAAGCACCAATTAGTAGGCCCGAGAATTTTCCTTGTTCCACTGCTCTTTGTATTAACCAGTTTAGAGCTTCAACTGTAATAACAAAGAGAGACGGGGAGAGGGGGTCACCTTGTCGTATGCCTCGGTTAGGGGTGAATGGTTTTGTGGGTGACCCATTCACTAGGATTGAGATCCTTGCTGATGTCACGCATTCATCCATCCTCTCCTTTCCAAAACCCATTCGGTCAAGCATTAAATCTATAAATTCCCATGAAACGCAATCATATGCCTTCTTCAAATCTATCTTGAGCAGCAGTCCTTTCCTTCTGGATTTCTTTAGCCAAGTTATCACTTCATTTGCAATAAATGGGCCCTCAAGAATATTTCTACCTTTGATGAATCCCGACTGAGTCTCATGAATTAGTTTCGGCAGGAGCGGTCTGAGGCGATTACTTAGCAATTTGGCCACAACTTTATAAATGCATCCCACCATGCTTATGGGGCGGTAGTCACTTATGCGGACTGGATCCTGTTTTTTGGGCACTAATGCTATCCATGTAGTATTTGATCCTCTCTCAAGTATAGGATCTGATAGCTACCTATTCTCATATTTCTGTTACTCGATACTTGTATAAATAGGTGTACTCATCTCTGTAATCAATTAAGCAGTTTCCATTCTCTTATATGGTATCAGCCTATACGATCTCCCTTCCCTGCTCTGCGCTGCTCAAACACGCTCCATCGGAGCCACCCAAAACCCCTTATGTAGCAACCAGCGCCAGCATCACCACCCTCCCATCTCCCTTCCCTGCTCTGCGCTGCTCAAACACGCTCCATCGGAGCCACCCAAGACCCCTTCCGTAGCAACCAGCGCCAGCATCACAACCCTCCCATCGGTGCCCAGGTCGGCGCTTTTCCAAACCCCTCGCACAAGACGGTGTTCTGTGCCAACAATTCGTCACCGCTCAACAACCCCATTGCGGTACTCCTGCTGGGTACGGTTCCGATTTTTATACCCATCTACGATTTCAATTTATTTATATATATCGCCGCTTGCGACTATCCCAACCAGCTAGCCGTTCGGCATTCACACATCAATAACTCTATCCCTCTTTATTTAATTAATTTTCTTTTCTTCTCTATATCCTTTTGCTACGGTTTCCACATATCTATATATCTCTATCGATATATATATAGTAACAACCAGACCAGTAACTCTATTCTGGGTGGAGCATACTTATGCCAAAAGGCTCGGCACCAAGCGACAGTTGCAGCGGGGTCCAAACCCATGAATTCTTTATAGAAAGATTTTGTCGTGTAAATCCCATCCGTTGCAGCTGCTTAGGTCAACTCATCTTCTTCTTCCGTTACACTTGGAGACGTAACATTAATAATGTTCATTAGTTGATCAACCTGTCGGTCCCCTCCATATGAGATTCCAAGTCCACTCTAGGCCATTCCATCCCTTCATGTTGAAAATACTTTCATGCTATTGATCTTTCACTAGGAAGAGCCTTGGAAATAAATGTTTGAGTGGTTGATTCATCACCCATATATCAAACCAGAAACACATTTTCTTCCCATTGAATACAGCCCAACTGATGTATTTGTGCATTATTCTTCATGTGTAGGACGCCAAGAACCAATCAGTAAAATACTTTTCCATAATCCTCCATTTTTAATTTGTTTCCATTTATCATCAATGATCAGAAGGTGAATGTGGACATCATAAATAGAACAAATGACATTTTTCCACAGCTTGCCATCATCCTTTTGAAATTTGCACCATCACTTAAATAATAGTGCTGCGTTTTTGGTTTTAATATCAGAAATACCAAGTCCTCCTTTATTTTCGGTCTCGAGAGCACTCCAAGAGATAAGTGGCATGCTCCTATTGTTACCTTTGCCCCAAAGGAAATTCCTTTGCATCTTAATGATTTGCTTGAGGACTGATTTAGGGATTTTAAAGAGACTCAGATAATAGAGTGGTAAGCTTTCTAAAACCGACCTTATTAGCACCAAAGTCCAGCTTTTGATAACGATGAGGCCTTCCATCCAGCTAATCGGCTTGCTATCTTGTCTAAGATTGGTGTCCAAGTTGATATTCTCTTGGGGCTGGAACCAATTGTGAAGCCAAGATAGTGGATTGGTAGAGGTACAACTTGACAGCCGAATACCTCTTGAATCATTTTTGGGATTTCCGAAGCTGGATTAATGGGGGTACGGGTTTTGTAATGACCCAAAACCGGCCTAGGAGTTAGGGCCGTTACACGCCACGTGTGTATTACCTAACAACGCAAGACTCTAAAACTGACGATCTCAGAAACCAAGTAAAAGTGCTTGCATTAATATTAAAAGAGTTTACAATATCCAAACCAAATACGAAATCCAAATACAGCGTAAGGCCCGAAGGCTACATATTCATAGCGTCTAATGCGCAAAGTCTTAACATCATCTAAACATAGCTAAAACCGAAACCATAATCCAAAGAAGAGAACGTCTCCAAGCTTAATCTGCATAATGTAAGAAAGGGGTGAGCTAAACAGCCTAGTAAGTAGAAGCCTTCCTCAAGGAAGCCCACTCAAAACAAAAGTCAGAAATGCACAAAACATAGGGTAACGTATGTCACTTCGAAATAGAAAAATCAGAAACAGAGCAAATCCCAAAGCTGAACAGAATGCCAAGTCAAAACATTAGTCGGACTTGCAGAAATGAAATCACAGAGTGGGACACTAGAAACCCGCTAACACATCAGAAGGACTCACACAATGTCCTATGGATCCGAAGATCCCACATCAGAAGTCGTTGAGACGACTAACGGACTCGTCGGTCACGAAACGTCCTAAGGAATACCCTAAGGTACTTAAACAAAAGGAATTCCTGCACAGCATGCTACGGGACAGCTCGACCCGACTATCCAAGGCTCAGAAGCTAAGCAACTAGGTCCCAAAACATGAATTCATAAATACAGATCTTAAGTGCATAACAATACATATAAACAACATAGGAAGCTTGTACATGGATAGGGGAATCCAACCCCACAAACGGAATTCAAAACGGAGCCGAAACGAAGAAGTTGTGCGAAAACAGAGGCCTGTCCGATAATGCATGTTCGAACAGAGACCGAGAGTTAAAGAAAACAGAAAACACCATGTCCGAACATCAACGTTCGGACGCATGTCTAGAGTTTACAAACCAAAAATTCATAGTGTCCAAACCTGCGTCTGACCTTGCAAGTTCGGACACAAGTCGAGAGCCAAAAGCAGAAATCGTCCTTGCACTCTGTCCGAACTTACAAGTTCGAACAGATGTTCGGACACGTTTGAAAACAAAAGAAAACTATCACGTCAGAAGCCTGTCCGAACATACATGTTCGGACAGAAGTTCGGACGTCGCAAACTGTAGAAAATTCAGAACGCAACAGAGACCGAGAACTTACAAAATCCAACACCAAAACAGCAAAACTTAAGAATTTGACAAAACAGTACCCTCGGAGGTTTAGCCATACCGATAACAACACAATTCAAGAGTGAAATCACACATCGCATCACAAAATCAATCCGGAAAATGCACCAAAAATCCGCACCCCGAGGGTGAGCAAACAACCCCGAATCTATCCCCCACTTACATCGTTTCGAAGAGCAGAATTTGTCTAAGCAACGCCAATTGAGAGATGCACAACCCATAGGCAGAAGAGAGACGAACATCACTGAGTTACACAACAATCAGACCCAAAATTAGAAGAGCAAAACCCACATCCGAGAGCAAACAACCACTGAATTCACAACGAAACCAAACCTGAATCACCGTAGAAGGGTAACCAAACAACAGCAGAGAAGAGATCGAACAGAACGCAACGATCAGCACCAACAATCAGAATTCACACCAAGAGAAGAAGTGAGGAGGAGAATGAAGGCGCTCAAACTGTCGTGAAACAATACGGAACTTAGAAACCGATCAGGATTATAAGGATAGAAACTCCCTTTCCTCCTTAGTTACTTACCAAAATAAAAGAGAGGTGAAATGACCAACTTGACCCTCCTTTTTAACCAAATGACTCCGATGTTCCAAAAGCTGGAAAGCACATATAAAAAGAGAAAAACAAAACTAAAACGTTAGAAATTATGAAATGAAAACCGGGTTATCACATCACCCCCCCCCCCTTTAAGGAATTTTGTCCTCGAAATTCAACATACCTCACTGCTCGAAGAGGGAAGGGAACTTAGCACGCAATTCCTCATCGAGTTCCCAAGTCACCCCACGCTCACACTGATCAGACCACTGGACCTTAACCATAGGCAGTGTCTTGCTACGAAGGCGGCGAACATCATGAGCTAAAATACGAACCGGAGCTACCTCATACGTGAAATCATCTCGGAGTCAAAGTTGTCCATAATCAATCACATGCGAAGGGTCATGAAGATACTTCCTGAGCATCGACACATGAAACACGTCGTGAACTCCTGCCAACGCTGGTGGCAGCGCCAACCTATAGGCCACTGAACCAACCCTCTCTAGCACCTCGAACGGACCCACAAACCGAGGACTTAGCTTGCCTCTCTTGCCAAAACGGACAACACCACGAACAGGAGAAATCTTCAGATATACGTGATCCCCAACCTGAAACTCAAGCGGACGACGTCTCTGATCTGCATAGCTCTTCTGTCGTCTCTCAGCAACCAATAGACGCTCCCTGATAGTCCTGACCTTATCCACAGCTCCCTGCACTAACTCCGGACCCACAATAACCCTCTTCTTCAGGTCAACCCAACAGATGGGGAGATATACAGCGCCTACCATATAGTGCCTCAAATGGGGTCATCCCAATACTCAATTGAAAACTATTGTTATAAGCGAATTCAACCAGAGTAACATGTTGATCCCAGCTCCCACAAATATCCAAACGCACACCCTCAACATATCCTCCAGAATCTGATTCATCCTCTCCGTCTAACCGTCGGTCTGAGGATGGTATGCTGAACTAAAGGCCAAATTCGTACTTAGAGCCTTATGCAGGCTACGCCAGAAGCGGGATACAAATCTAGGATCTCTGTCTGAGATGATAGTAGCTGGCACACCATGTAACCTCACAATCTCATCAATATAAAGCCGAGAAAGGCGCTCAAGGCTAAAGGTCTTCTTCACAGGTAAGAAATGGGCTGATTTCGTTATACGATCCATAATCACCCAGAGAGCATCGAATCCAGAAGATGTCTTAGGGAGTCCCACGATGAAGTCCATCCCCACACTCTCCCACGTCCACTCAGGAACGGAAAGGAGCTGTAGAAGACCAGCAGGCCGCTGATGCTCAGCCTTCACCTGCTGACAGGTCTGGCAATGAGCTACGAAATCCGAAATCCCTCTCTTCATATTCGCCCAACAAAAGGACTCTCTGAGGTCTCGATACATCTTCATACCCCCTGGGTTTACTGAATAAGGAGCTCCATGAGCCTCCTGTTTAATCTCACGTCCCCACCACTGGGTACACACACTCTGCTTCTGTAGCGAAGACAGCCGTCATCAGACACTGAGAAATCTGACTCCTTCTCATCTGAGAATCACTCACGAATCCTGCACAACTCAGTATCTGCCAACTGTTCATCCCTGATCCGATCTATCAAAGTCGACTGCACCTAGAGAGTAGCCAACATCCCAGCACTATCAGATCAAACGACCCAGACTCCCATACGCTACAGCTCATAAGCAGACCTCTGAATCCCAGACATCGAGCAAACAAGCCCCGGAGCACCCCTACGACTCAGTGCATCCGCGACCACATTCGTCCTACCAAGATGGTAGAGGATCTCCAAATCATAATCGTGCAGAAGCTCCAACCATCTCCGTTGTCTCAAGTTTAGTTCCTTCTACGTGAATAAATACTTGAGTCTCTTATGATCCGTGTAGACCTTACACGTCGCCCCATATAAATAGTGCCGCCAGATCTTCAAAGCAAAGACCACAACAACCAACTCCAAATCATGGGTAGGGTATTTTTTCTCGTACGGCTTCAGCTAACGTAAGACATACGCCACCATCTTACCCTCCTACATCAGAACACACCCCAAACCTCTATGAGAAGCGTCACAAAACTCCTCGAAGCCATCTTTCCCAGAAGGCAACGCCAAAATCGGAGCAGAAGTCAACCTCCCCTTAAGCTCCTGAAAGCTCTCCTCACACGCCTCGCTCCACTCAAACTTGACATCCTTCCTAAGAAGACGATTCAAGGGAGACACAATCTTGGAGAAACCCTCCATAAACTTCCTGTAATAGCCAGCAAGACCTAAGAAGTTGCGCACCTCGGAAACACTAATGGGTTTCGCCCACTCCATGATCGCCCTGATCTTCTCCGGATCTACAGAAATGCCGTCCTTCGATACCACATGACCAAGGAACATGACTCTATCCAGCCAAAATTCACACTTCTTCAGTTTAGCATACAACTCCTTCTCCTTCAAAGTCTACAGAACAACCCTCAGATGCTCCTCATGCTCCTCCGCACTCTTGAATACACCAAGATGTCATCAATAAACATGACCACAAAATAATCAAGAAAGGGTTTGAAGACTCTATTCATCATATCCATGAAGAACGAAGGGGCATTGGTCAAACCAAAAGGCATGACCAAGAACTCATAATGCCCATATCGGGTCCTGAAAGCAGATTTAGGCACATCCTTGGCCTTAATCCTCAAATGATGGTACCCAGAACGCAAATCAATCTTCGAGAACTCAGTCACTCCTGCTAGCTGGTCGAAGAGATCGTCAATGCAGGGAAGAGGATACCTATTCTTAATGGTAACCTTATTCAATTCCCTATAGTCAATGCACAACCTGAAGGAGTCGTTCTTCTTCTTCACAAACAGAACTGGTGCTCCCCATTGAAATACCCCAAACCTAAGTATGCTAAGTAAACATCAAATTATGATGTAGTAAGGCTAGAATATGCCTTAGAAAGATTGGTAGACAATTTAAACCAAGGAAAACACAAGAAAATGCCTTAAGGGCAATTAGGGCAAAAATGTGCTCTAAGCTTGGAGAGACTTGGGTGAGTACCCAAATATCATGATAAGACCTTAGTAATATTCTAATGGTCATTTTAAATCAATTAGCAAGGAAAACCAAGCTTGAAAACAAGTTAAAACACAAAATGTGCTTTAAGAAGTCTTAAAGCACATTTTTGAGAAATTGTCTTAGAATTGAGTTTTGAGTGGCTAAATGTCCATCATTACTCTTTAATCAACATGTGTACTAATTAGTATCACATTAGGAAGTCTAAATCAATGGGAAATCAAAAATTTCAGAAATATGTGCACTGATTAGTGAATAGTGCCAAATAGTGACTAGTTTAAGTTTTAATCAACTTAAGTCAATTAGTTGGTCAAAAAAGACCAAAAGTATCTTATTATTAAAGGGGGGAACGGTTTTTGAAGTGGTGACTCACCACATGTGCTAGTAAGTAAGGAAAGAGGTGGGAAAGTGAGTAAATTCACTATTTGCTTTTAAATGACAAATATCTTCTTATACCTTCTCTCTCTCCTCTCTTCTTCATTTCCCACCTTCACCATCGGTTTTACTACCTATTCCCTTCTCCAAAACCGTGAGAGCTCCATCCATGGTGCCTCCACCTTCAATTGCTCACCAAATGTTCATCTTTGCTCCAAATCGAAAAGTAAGCATAGATTTCTCTTAGTTAGATCAAGGACTTCATTCCTATCTTTTCAAATCCTTCAAAGCTCAAGTTTGGTGCCATGAGAAAACTCCATTGATGGAGGAAAATCAAGTTTGAAGAGCTCATTAGCTTCTCCATTCTCTTAAGGTGAAGAAAATGTAAGAAAAACCATGTTTCCATCATTTCTTCTACATGGCCGAAAATTTCTTCTCATGGGGCTATGTTTTTATGCCTTGTTCTAGCTTGATTTATTCACCAAGGACTAGTGGAGGTCCTATTTCATTCAATGCCAAAGTCTATCTTGAGACTTCAAAGGTAATCATCCACTTTTATGCCTTAGAAACACACTCCTAACCTAGGTTTTTATTCCTTGAGGTTAGTGTATTGTTTAGTACTCATATGAGTCATTGAATATTGATTAGAACATTGGCAAGGGGAATTTAAGTGGTGGCCGAGATTCATGCAAGAAGAAGGTCTAAGGAGGAAGTTAAGATAAGCTTGAGAAAATAAGGTAAATTGCTTACCTAATGGTGGTTTAAGATTAAGGAATGAGTTTTATATGGGTACCAATGTAGCCTAGGGCTTACATTAGGTAATGGGTTATATAACCTAAGAAAAAGAACTTAAATAAGCTTGTGAACTTGTGACTAAGGAGCCAATGGGAATGAGTTAGTAATCTAAGTTTAAGATGGATTTTAAGAGCATTATAATTACTATGAGATTGATGGGTGTATTTGCAGGTTGAAAGCTTTTACATGTGGGAAATTCAGTGTTTAAGTTTAAGTCATTTAAGGGCCTAAGAGCCATGTCATTTAAGGGCCTTGGTGCTATGCAATTTAAGATTATTGCAATATATTGAGTTGTTGTGAATGAGTTGGTTTGGGTGATGAGATATGATGAGAAAGAACTTGATGTGTGTGAGATGGTTGAATGAGGAAAAATAATGTGTTTGGGCATGATAAGATACTAGAGGAGCTATGGCGAAATTTGAGTAGAAAATAAGTGTTTAGGTGATGGTGGTGAATTAATATGACCTAGGATTTACTAGGAGTCACTACGAGGAATTTGAGTGGAAAGGAGTTAACTAAGGAGTTCTTGAGGTTTAGAATGACCTAGAGATGCCTATGAGGAAATTAGAGTTTAGATGGGTGCATTGAACGCACCAAAGTCATGGTATGAGGAATGTAAGACTTGTGCATAAGTTTTAAGGAAAGGTGTATAATGCCTTAAGGAGATTTAGGTATGAACTAGAGAGTTAGACAATGAGAGTTTTGAGAACCTTGTGTAAGTGTGATGATGTTAGTGGTGGACTAGTAAGGTTTAGTTGAATGGTAATGTGTGGACTTGGGTGATGGAAGTGAAAAAGGTAGGAGGATGTTGTAAGTCATCAAGGAAAATGACTAGGAATGTAAAAGAGCGTATGATCGTGATAATGGTGAGTAAGTGAGTAAAAGGAGGTGGAAATGTCCAAGGAGGGTGTAGTATAGTTAAGGTAAAGAAGAACAAGGTTAAGGTGCTAAGAGGATGACAAAAAATGTTTAGGTATGCCCAAGAGTTTAGGAATGATGAGTAACAAATGGAAAAGAGAGGAATTTGTGCATGGTTATGTAAGATGACTTGAGGAAGTTTTGGTAAATGAACTGAAGATGGAAAATAATGTTTATGAAGTGCCCAAACTGTTAAGGAGGGAACACTTGGGTTGGTTGAAGTTTTGGTAAAGATACAAGTTGGTAATGTAAGGAATTATATGATAAGTGTTAGGAGTGTTTGTAAGAATTGAGCAAATGTTTGAGAAGATCTTTGGAAGTTGTTTTAATGAGTTTGGTGGAGGTTATAAGGTGTGTTTGATGTGCCAAATGATGTTAGAACACATTAGGAGGCTTGAGGAAAAATTTGGAGAAAGTTTGACAATGTATGGGAAGTTTCTGCAGCCGACCTACCCAGGGGACCGACCCCAGTCTGGGTCGGTCGGGCTGAAACTGTGAAGTTGGATGTTCTCTGCAGCCGACCTACCCAAGGGGTGGGTCGGTCGGACCATAAAAAAAAGAAAAAGAAAGAAAGAAACCCTAAGAGAGTTTA
The DNA here is from genome assembly GCA_023374045.1 of Limonium bicolor. Classification (NCBI taxonomy): domain Eukaryota; kingdom Viridiplantae; phylum Streptophyta; class Magnoliopsida; order Caryophyllales; family Plumbaginaceae; genus Limonium; species Limonium bicolor. Next base: position 340,793,595 of record CM041776.1, on the reverse strand, counting down.
GTGGTATTAATGGTACCCCATTAAGGGGGCAATGATGATTAGAGGTATAAAGACCTAAGGGATTAAGTTAAGAATAAACTTAAAAGTTTAAGATTAAGTTTGCAAGATTAAGTTGTAAGACTTAAGAGGTGTTAGGTGGGGATCATTAAGGGTTAAGTAAGTTAAGTAAGTTAAGTAAGTTGAATTAAGTTAAGTGATTAAGAACCTAAAACTGAATGAATGTTTTAGGACTTGGGAATTTGGACTCCGGAAGAGAGTAAGCAACCGAACGACCAACGGTGAACAGTACAGTTCTCTTGTGACCTGCTTGCTAACGAGGTGTCCCTCGGTTTGTGTGCTATTTGTTTTTGTGTGCTCACTAAACAAGATAAAGCATGCAACCGGAATATTATGAATATTGTATTGTTGTGTGATGTTTGAAAACTAACACAACATATCGTGAGAACTTACTAACCAACGTTTAGTAAGGAATTGAGTGAGACTAAGGAACGCTCCCTAATATGGGACGATATGAACCGAAAGAGGTTAACCAACAAACATGGTCTTGAGACTACTACTAATTGGAACTTGAGTGAGGAAACCCGGGACCGATCTCCGGTCATGCATGCTAAGGAAAGGGGGTCGGTATCTATAGCAGATTCGACTTCTGATTAAGGACTAGTCCTCGGACTAGTAGCCTTGGGTCGGTTGACCAGCTCGGCTACATTGGACATCCAGTCCAAGGTAGGTGGCTTTAAGATGGCGTGGGGGGATCAAGCCTACATCCCCAACAATTTAAGAATGTTGTTTATTGCCGGTAAGTGTCCTGCTGCTGGCTAGGGTTAACCAAGCCCTACAAAAATAAACAACGAACTAAGGGCTAACCTGTTCCCAATGAGAGAACGGTTGGCATACATAAGGTAAGGTTAAGATAAGTTGCAACCATTCCTTTTTAAAGGATGGTTTGTATTATTAAGGCTAAGATAAGCTACATCCACTCCTTATTAAAGGGTGGTTGTTTCTAAGACTAAGATAAGATTAAGATTGAGGTGAGATAAGGATGGACTAAGATTAAGAGGAAATATAACTTAAGGAGTTAAATAACTAACTCTCTAATTAAGGGAACGCATTTAAGTCGTTCATTGTGTGTGAACTTTGATTGTTCATATATGGATTGTTGTTTACAGCATTTACTATTAAGTTGTGCATTTAATCAACCTCCATGCTATCGACAATTAGTCGTCGTAGCCACGTTAGCTTGGGGGCCATGAGGGGATCGTACCAGCATTCGTGCTGACCCCCTTTGGGGGCTGTTTTTACTACACAGGTACATCAGGAAGCGGCCGTCGCAAGAGTAAGAAGAGGATACAAGTGTTAAGGATTAAGTGTGACCTACGAGTTGTGCATGTACACTCATATGGCAATTGAGTTAGTAAGATGTATAGGTTGTGAGAGGATTGTAAGAAGAATATGCATTTGGTTAAGGTTGTTATGTACTAATGTTCGGTATATTCTGTAGTCAGACCGTGGCAAGGTCCTGGAGTGTAAAGAATTCCGCTGTGACATGTATATATATATATATGCTGTTAAGTTGCGAGACCACATTTGGATTGAGTTGGGGTGTTACAAAAAGTGGTATCAGAGCGTAGTTACGCTCTGAAGACAAGAAATACCGAACTTAGGAGAATATTGAGGTTGAGATTGAGTTATGGGTTAAGGGTTAAGAGATAGAGTGAGAGGTGCGTTAGCCAGGACTTCCCGATGTTTACCGGATATCCATAGTACCTAGGCCCGCCCTCCACATCCCTAACCTAAATATGTGGAACAAACGCCAGAGAGAAGAAAGCCTTCTCTTACTTGGGGAAACCCGATCTGGCAGTTAGCTAACAGTGAGCAATACGAGAAACATCTCGTTGCACAACAGTTACGGAGAACTTGGAGGTTTTCAATGGAGCGCAACAGAGAAACAGGCGCTGCCTATGGAATACTATCAGTAAGGGAACAGAAATTACCGGCAACATGGGTCGACGTGCTACGCAGTCGAAATAACCCGCGATACAAATGGATAAGGAAATGATAAGAGACATGAGTAACGGACAACGGTCCGAGTGAGCATAACAGTGGGAAAATACAAAGCATGAGGATTGAGATTACTGGAAAGTCCAGTTAGAAACGGGAACTCCAAACCCCATACAATGAGAAAGGTTACAAACCTGGCCAACAAAATGCAGACGACGATAGGAACTCATACAAGTTGTATACCGGAATAGGACTACAATGTAGTGCCTAAAGGAAAACCGTTGCCTAGTAACCACAACAAAACGTGTGGAGACAGGAGGGAGGATTAAGACATAAGAAAATATTAAGGGGGTCTCCAGAAAGAGGAACGCCCTGATAAATGACAGTATTGTCAAACAACAAGGAAACTGCCGGATGGACGGTTATCCAAGATAAAAATTATCGAAGGAGTCCCGAGGACTACCAATTACATGGAGACTAGAAGGAAGTACCGCTATTGATGTACCATGTACCAATAACCCATCCTGCATGGCGCACTTGCCATAACAAGTGCAACCACGATTAAGCTACACGGAAAGCCATCATGGCAAGATAAGAGAACGCTACAGTTGTAACATATTAATACCGGATTGTAAATCCATAAGAACAGAAAAATAGGACCTTGGAAGGCCGGACGGCCTGACCATGATGACATGAACCGACACATCAGTCAGCAGGGAGCTGAGCTTAGATGAATATTAGACCATGTGAATATTAGCAACGGTATAACCCACTACAACAACAACCGACAGTACGGTAAGAACACCAATCTCAAACTCCACGAGGAAAACCTAAGAGATCGCTCGGTGATCCGAGCAAAACAATATGTGAGCAATAGCATACGAGGAATGCATAATAAGATACCATTGAGACCGTTGACATAACGTTCTCTAAAAGAGCGGGATAAACTCCCGAGATGACCGTTAAAACCTGCCGATAACAACAAACTTCGATGAATATGTTAGTAAACCCCGGAAACAAGGACAGAGAGAGTAAACGTAAGCTATAACCTACTAGGGATTAAAGTCGTACAACCCTGGAAAAGGAAAGCTCAGAGGACTACCCCCACAGAGCGGGCATAGTCGAGCCGAACAACTGATGAATGACAGTTAACACTGTTTGTTTAACTCATTAACACCCAAGTACGATTGATCATCAAAGGGTGGCGTGATCAACAGAAGTTGAACGAAGCGTTGAGATGGAAGTATAAAACGACAGGATGATATCCAACTTGGACACCGTAGGCAAACGCCTAATACGAACCTAACCTTGACTATTAAAAGACATAAGTCTAGTAAAATGACAGCATTGTCAAAGACATTAAGTAACCTCAGATCACCTGAACAACTTCCCTAGCAGGAAGCAGGATGCAGCAACTTATCATGAAATCTGATACTACATTTAGTATGTAACCTAACGGTGGATAGTGCTCAAAGAACCAGAATCTTATAGGGATGACCTGCAGATGAGTAAGAGTACAAATAATGAACTGAGGCATTAAGCGCTAAGAGCCTACGAGCCAAGGATGTTAACCACATCAGAGCCCGAAGCGCAGTAAGTTATAAGAGAGCTTGCTTAAGCCACGAAGAGACTACAATTTGTAGATATGGACGGTTACCAAACCTATAACTTAGAATGGGAAGAACATTACCAAGAAAGGGTACCAATGAGGATATTGAGATAATGCTAAGGACAGGAGCGGAGAATGAACCATGCCTTTTAGGGTGGGGATACCTCTCCTTGTTGTGAGGCCATGAGTGGGAACGAACCCCTCAAAAGGGCTTTCACATATTAGAGATAAAATACACTTTATTTAGGAAATGGAAACTATGAACCTAGAGATTACCTTAGAACATACCAGATACACTTGAGTAATAAGGAAGGTGGCACAGATAGACCCCATATCCAACACCCAGGATGTAAGAATTAGTAATGGTCAGAGATAAACATGGTGACTGCACATTATGGCACGTCAATTAATCAATGCTCAGAAGAGCTTGTGATTCAGTGGATGACTTCTTCAGTAACCAGTTAAAACTACATGGTAGATAACATCACTAAGGATAAAAGAAAGCGAAAGAAATTAGCCTACTTACGAATCTGAGATTGGAGCAGAACATCTTCATAACAAGAGTCAACTATTTTACAACACGGTACGACAACCGCCTATACCGGAATGAAAGAACTCCCAGTGTGTTTACACCAAGAAGGGATTGAGTATAAGGTAAGACATTAGAATAAGTGAATAAGAGGTTACACCATCAATGGGCAACATGGTAAGGGCCAACTACCACGGTAGTAGTGGTCGTGAGTACAATAGTTAGAAAGGTGGATTAAGTCATGGTGCGCGGTAAGACGACCATTATGAATGAGCCGTCAAATATTGACACTGAGGCAATTAGATTTATGAGTTAAGACCAGTATAAGTAAGAAAATAAGATGGTAGACGAACTGAGCATTGGTGCCAGTAGTCTGGACCTGGTTAGGTAAGATTTCGCAGGAAGCACACTACCCATTCCTTAAGGAACTGGAAGTGCATTCCTAGTAGCATAAATATGAGAAACAAGATAAGAGGCTCTACGGAAAGAGACCTCAATTATTAAGAGACCGAATCAGTACGGGATACAGAAAGAGCTAGAGCATACAATACCCAAGAACACAGTAAATGGACTTCCCTTGATTAACTTCAAGAAGAACATTAAATGTTATTATGGAACGATGAAAGAGGAGATCGACAACAAATACTTCATAATTAGCAATAGCTAAACGTGTGACGGACACTATGAGTTTACTAAAACGAGACGTGGGACGACTGCCCACAGGGGCTTGCAGGCCTGACACGCTCATTTATGAGTTAGTTGGGTAAGTAGTAATGTACCAGTAAGGTACCCCATGCATGTGGACGAGTGGTGTAAGGAACACGGGAAGTAGTCGACTCCGTACCACCGACAACGACACAAGATCAGACAAGAGCATCTACCACCACAACAGTTGAAGAAAAAGAATTCAGTTAAACCAGCAACACAGAGAAACCAGAGAACAGATAATTAAGGACTATGAAGTGCGAAGAGCACGGATTGTTAAGTACAGACATTGGACATGTCTTAAGATGTAAGGGATTAAGACTGTAAAGCGCGATATGCACTAAACAGTAGTTCAGACTAAGAATCATCCTCAGACAAAAGGGCAGTTGGAGAGAACGACTTAGATATTCGAGAAAATACTAAGAGTATGAACATTAGATCTCCAAGGATACTGGATAGACGAGCTACAACTCATCAAGGCCGTGTATATATAAAGATAACACGTGACCATTGAGGGACCTTTAGTGCTAAACCATAAGCACGCAAGAGAAAGATATCTGATACTGTAAAAAGGATAAGAGAGGCAAATAAACCTAAAACTACCAGAGTCATGCAGTGGAAGCTAGCAGACCACTACCTTTGAGATACAGAGGCTAAGTAATTTCTGATCGAGTTATAAGTTAGATAGATGAAGTGGAAGCTAGAATGCTTGATGAGAATTAGACATCTTGAACTTATGTTCAAGGATGTTATAATGCCGATTACGTGGGCGTAATCCATTTTAAGGGGGGTAGAGCGAAAACCGCTTAGCGTATGTTTGTGTACTGAGTACATAAACTACGGTGTGCATAGCACAAAATAATTTGAGAATATGTTTTACATAAACATTTTGAGATAAATCATGGTTATTGCACACAGAAGATGTGAATACCATACATATTAAGTACCTATCTTGTTAACTCCGGTGTGAGTACAAGTTAAGAGAATTAAGGAAGAAGAATAAGGAGATTTAAAATAAGGAATATATATGAGGTATGAGTCGATATGAGACTATGTGTGAGATAAGAATAAGATAACACTATGAGATATTATTTGATATGAGTATGAGGAAGGAAATGTAATTCTATGAGGTATAAGATGGTGAGAATTGGTATGGGACAGTTATAGAACTTAGTAGGAATTTAGATCTTGAGGTAATTACTAAGAGATGAATCGGGAATGTTTGATGGACTGAGTCCACATTTGGGAGATGTATTGATTATGATTAGGAAGAACTAAAAAGATAGAAAATTGGACATGAGTGAATTATTTGGATGTTTGAAAATGACGTGGAAGGTGGAACTTGATTTTCTAGGGATCAAGGGAAACCGAACACAAATTGGGGTGGAAGGATAGTTCTACACTGATGCTGATCACATCAGGGTTGGATGATTCCTGAAACTCCCTACCAGTGGTCACAATTAAATCACACTAAGGATAGAGGCCTTAGGATAAAATGAAATTGGAGTTGATTGTATTTTTAATTAGAGGAATTATTCCTCACATGACCTCGTAAAAAGGATTACCTTTTTACTGAGTCTCTCCCATGAAGTCGAGGACGCACGAGCCTTTGTCTTGGACCGTGACATGGGGAGAGCAGCGTGTTTTGTATTCTGGCCCATGGTGACGAGGACGAATGAGCCATTGTCTACGGACCGGTGACATGGGAGAATACGTTGGAAGTTATGTGAATGTTTTAATCATAAAAGGAACAAAAGGAATTTTGAGTGCTACACATGCTTAAGCATGTTGTGTGATATTTAAGTATAAGAATATGGTGGATCCAATGATCCAATGAGATTAAGTATACATAAGTATGATCTATATGATCTAAGGAATGAGGTAAGACATGTATTCTAATAAGATAAGATGCATGGGAACTTTGGGGACAAAGTTCTTTTAAGGGGGGTAGATTGAAATACCCCAAACCTAAGTATGCTAAGTAAACATCAAATTATGATGTAGTAAGGCTAGAATATGCCTTAGAAAGATTGGTAGACAATTTAAACCAAGGAAAACACAAGAAAATGCCTTAAGGGCAATTAGGGCAAAAATGTGCTCTAAGCTTGGAGAGACTTGGGTGAGTACCCAAATATCATGATAAGACCTTAGTAATATTCTAATGGTCATTTTAAATCAATTAGCAAGGAAAACCAAGCTTGAAAACAAGTTAAAACACAAAATGTGCTTTAAGAAGTCTTAAAGCACATTTTTGAGAAATTGTCTTAGAATTGAGTTTTGAGTGGCTAAATGTCCATCATTACTCTTTAATCAACATGTGTACTAATTAGTATCACATTAGGAAGTCTAAATCAATGGGAAATCAAAAATTTCAGAAATATGTGCACTGATTAGTGAATAGTGCCAAATAGTGACTAGTTTAAGTTTTAATCAACTTAAGTCAATTAGTTGGTCAAAAAGACCAAAAGTATCTTATTATTAAAGGGGGGAACGGTTTTTGAAGTGGTGACTCACCACATGTGCTAGTAAGTAAGGAAAGAGGTGGGAAAGTGAGTAAATTCACTATTTGCTTTTAAATGACAAATATCTTCTTATACCTTCTCTCTCCTCTCTTCTTCATTTCCCACCTTCACCATCGGTTTTACTACCTATTCCCTTCTCCAAAACCGTGAGAGCTCCATCCATGGTGCCTCCACCTTCAATTGCTCACCAAATGTTCATCTTTGCTCCAAATCGAAAAGTAAGCATAGATTTCTCTTAGTTAGATCAAGGACCTTCATTCCTATCTTTTCAAATCCTTCAAAGCTCAAGTTTGGTGCCATGAGAAAACTCCATTGATGGAGGAAAATCAAGTTTGAAGAGCTCATTAGCTTCTCCATTCTCTTAAGGTAAAGAAAATGTAAGAAAAACCATGTTTCCATCATTTCTTCTACATGGCCGAAAATTTCTTCTCATGGGGCTATGTTTTTATGCCTTGTTCTAGCTTGATTTATTCACCAAGGACTAGTGGAGGTCCTATTTCATTCAATGCCAAAGTCTATCTTGAGACTTCAAAGGTAATCATCCACTTTTATGCCTTAGAACACACTCTAACCTAGGTTTTTATTCCTTGAGGTTAGTGTATTGTTTAGTACTCATATGAGTCATTGAATATTGATTAGAACATTGGCAAGGGGAATTTAAGTGGTGGCCGAGATTCATGCAAGAAGAAGGTCTAAGGAGGAAGTTAAGATAAGCTTGAGAAAACAAGGTAAATGCTTACCTAATGGTGGTTTAAGATTAAGGATGAGTTTTATATGGGTACCAATGTAGCTAGGGCTTACATTAGGTAATGGGTTATATAACCTAAGAAAAAGAACTTAAATAAGCTTGTGAACTTGTGACTAAGGAGCCAATGGGAATGAGTTAGTAATATAAGTTTAAGATGGATTTTAAGAGCATTATAATTACTATGAGATTGATGGGTGTATTTGCAGGTTGAAAGCTTTTATATGTGGGAAATTCAGTGTTTAAGTTTAAGTCATTTAAGGGCCTAAGAGCCATGTCATTTAAGGCCTTAGTGCTATGCAATTTAAGATTATTGCAATATATTGAGTTGTTGTGAATGAGTTGGTTTGGGTGATGAGATATGATGAGAAGAACTTGATGTGTGTGAGATGGTTGAATGAGGAAAAATAATGTGTTTGGGCATGATAAGATACTAGAGGAGCTATGGCGAAATGTGAGTAGAAAAAAGTGTTTAGGTGATGGTGGTGAATTAATATGACCTAGGATTTACTAGGAGTCATACGAGAATTGAGTGGAAATGAGTTAACTAAGGAGTTCTTGAGGTTTAGAATGACCTAGAGATGCCTATGAGGAAATTAGAGTTAGATGGGTGCATTGAACACACCAAAGTCATGGTATGAGGAATGTAAGACTTGTGCATAAGTTTTAAGGAAAGGTGTATAATGCCTTAAGGAGATTTAGGTATGAACTAGAGAGTAAGACAATGAGAGTTTTGAGAACCTTGTGTAAGTGTGATGATGTTAGTGGTGGACTAGTAAGGTTTAGTTGAATGGTAATGTGTGGACTTGGGTGATGGAAGTGAAAAAGGTAGGAGGATGTTGTAAGTCATCAAGGAAAATGACTAGGAATGTAAAAGAGCGTATGATCGTGATAATGGTGAGTAAGTGAGTAAAAGGAGGTGGAAATGTCCAAGGAGGGTGTAGTATAGTTAAGGTAAAGAAGAACAAGGTTAAGGTGCTAAGAGGATGACAAGAAATGTTTAGGTATGCCCAAGAGTTTAGGAATGATGAGTAACAAATGGAAAAGAGAGGAATTTGTGCATGGTTATGTAAGATGACTTGAGGAAGTTTTGGTAAATGAACTGAAGATGGAAATAATGTTTATGAAGTGCCCAAACTGTTAAGGAGGGAACACTTGGGTTGGTTGAAGTTTTGGTAAAGATACAAGTTGGTAATGTAAGGAATTATATGATAAGTGTTAGGAGTGTTTGTAAGAATTGAGCAAATGTTTGAGAAGATCTTTGGAAGTTGTTTTAATGAGTTTGGTGGAGGTTATAAGGTGTGTTTGATGTGCCAAATGATGTTAGAACACATTAGGAGGCTTGAGGAAAAATTTGGAGAAAGTTTGACAATGTATGGGAAGTTTCTGCAGCCGACCTACCCAGGGGACCGACCCCAGTCTGGGTCGGTCGGGCTGAAACTGTGAAGTTGGATGTTCTCTGCAGCCGACCTACCCAGGGGGTGGGTCGGTCGGTGGGTCGGTCGGACCATAAAAAAAAAAAAAGAAAGAAACCCTAAGAGAGTTTAGTGGTATTAATGGTACCCCATTAAGGGGGCAATGATGATTAGAGGTATAAAGACCTAAGGGATTAAGTTAAGAATAAACTTAAAAGTTTAAGATTAAGTTTGCAAGATTAAGTTGTAAGACTTAAGAGGTGTTAGGTGGGGATCATTAAGGGTTAAGTAAGTTAAGTAAGTTAAGTAAGTTGGATTAAGTTAAGTGATTAACAACCTAAAACTGAATGAATGTTTTAGGACTTGGGAATTGGACTCCGGAAGAGAGTAAGCAACCGAACGACCAACGGTGAACGGTACAGTTCTCTTGTGACCTGCTTGCTAACGAGGTGTCCCTCGGCTTGTGTGCTATTTGTTTTTGTATGCTCACTAAACAAGATAAAGCATGCAACCGGAATATTATTAATATTGTATTGTTGTGTGATGTTTGAAAACTAACACAACATATCGTGAGAACTTACTAACCAACGTTTAGTAAGGAATTGAGTGAGACTAAGGAACGCCCCTAATATGGGACGATATGAACCGAAAGAGGTTAACCAACAAACATGGTCTTGAGACAATTGGAACTTGAGTGAGGAAACCCTGCCGATCTCCGGTCATGCATTCTAAGGAAAGGGGTGTCGGTATCTATAGCAGATTCGACTTCTGATTAAGGACTAGTCCTCGGACTATAGCCTTGGTCGGTTGACCAGCTCGCTACATTGGACATCCAGTCCAAGGTAGGTGGCTTTAAGATGGCGTGGGGGGATCAAGCCTACATCCCCAACAATTTAAGAATGTTGTTTATTGCCGGTAAGTGTCCTGCTGCTGGCTAGGGTTAACCAAGCCCTACAAAAAACAACGAACTAAGGGCTAACCTGTTCCCAATGAAGAATTGGCATACATAAGGTAAGGTTAAGATAAGTTGCAACCATTCCTTTTTAAAGGATGGTTTGTATTATTAAGGCTAAGATAAGCTACATCCACTCCTTATTAAAGGGTGGTTGTTTCTAAGACTAAGATAATTAAGATTGAGGTGAGATAAGGATGGACTAAGATTAAGAGGAAATATAACTTAAGGAGTTAAATAACTAACTCTCTAATTAAGGGAACGCATTTAAGTCGTTCATTGTGTGTGAACTTTGATTGTTCATATATGGATTGTTGTTTACAGCATTTACTATTAAGTTGTGCATTTAATCAACCTCCATGCTATCGACAATTAGTCGTCGTAGCCACGTTAGCTTGGGGGCCATGAGGGGATCGTACCAGCATTCGTGCTGACCCCCTTTGGGGGCTGTTTTTACTACACAGGTACATCAGGAAGCGGCCGTCGCAAGAGTAAGAAGAGGATACAAGTGTTAAGGATTAAGTGTGACCTACGAGTTGTGCATGTACACTCATATGGCAATTGAGTTAGTAAGATGTATAGGTTGTTGAGAGGATTGTAAGAAGAATATGCATTTGGTTAAGGTTGTTATGTACTAATGTTCGGTATATTCTGTAGTCAGACCGTGGCAAGGTCCTGGAGTGTAAAGAATTCCGCTGTGACATGTATATATATATATATCTTTGTTGCGAGACCACATTTGGATTGAGTTGGGGTGTTACAAAAGTGGTATCAGAGCGTAGTTACGCTCTGAAGACAAGAAATACCGAACTTAGGAGAATATTGAGGTTGAGATTGAGTTATGGGTTAAGGGTTAAGAGATAGAGTGAGAGGTGCGTTAGCCAGGACTTCCCGGTGTTTACCGGATATCCATAGTACCTAGGCCCGCCCTCCACATCCCTAAACCTAAATATGTGGAACAAACGCCAGAGAGAAGAAAGCCTTCTCTTACTTGGGGAAACCCGATCTGGCAGTTAGCTAACAGTGAGCAATACGAGAAACATCTCGTTGCACAACAGTTACGGAGAACTTGGAGGTTTTCAATGGAGCGCAACAGAGAAACAGGCGCTGCCTATGGAATACTATCAGTAAGGGAACGGAAATTACCGGCAACATGGGTCGACGTGCTACGCAGTCGAAATAACCCGCGATACAAATGGATAAGGAAATGATAAGAGACATGAGTAACGGACAACGGTCCGAGTGAGCATAACAGTGGGAAAATACAAAGCATGAGGATTGAGATTACTGGAAAGTCCAGTTAGAAACGGGAACTCCAAACCCCATACAATGAGAAAGGTTACAAAACCTGGCCAACAAAATGCAGACGACGATAGGTTCTCATACAAGTTGTATACCGGAATAGGACTACAATGTAGTGCCTAAAGGAAAACCGTTGCCTAGTAACCACAAAAAACGTGTGGAGACAGGAGGGAGGATTAAGACATAAGAAAATATTAAGGGGGTCTCCAGAAAGAGGAACGCCCTGATAAATGACAGTATTGTCAAACAACAAGGAAACTGCCGGATGGACGGTTATCCAAGATAAGAAATTATCGAAGGAGTCCCGAGGACTACCAATTACATGGAGACTAGAAGGAAGTACCGCTATTGATGTACCATGTACCAATAACCCATCCTGCATGGCGCACTTGCCATAGCAAGTGCAACCACGATTAAGCTACACGGAAAGCCATCATGGCAAGATAAGAGAACGCTACAGTTGTAACATATATTAATACCGGATTGTAAATCCATAAGAACAGAAAAATAGGACCTTGGAAGGGCCGGACGGCCTGACCATGATGACATGAACCGACACATCAGTCAGCAGGGAGCTGAGCTTAGATGAAATATTAGACCATGTGAATATTAGCAACGGTATAACCCACTACAACAACAACCGACAGTACGGTAAGAACACCAATCTCAAACTCCACGAGGAAAACCTAAGAGATCGCTCGGTGATCCGAGCAAAACAATATGTGAGCAATAGCATACGAGGAATGCATAATAAGATACCATTGAGACCGTTGACATAACGTTCTCTAAAAAGAGCGGGATAAAACTCCCGAGATGACCGTTAAAACCTGCCGATAACAACAAACTTCGATGAATATGTTAGTAAACCCCGGAAACAAGGACAGAGAGAGTAAACGTAAGCTATAACCTACTAGGGATTAAAGTCGTACAACCCTGGAAAAGGAAAGCTCAGAGGACTACCCCCACAGAGCGGGCATAGTCGAGCCGAACAACTGATGAATGACAGTTAACACTGTTTGTTTAACTCATTAACACCCAAGTACGATTGATCATCAAAGGGTGGCGTGATCAACAGAAGTTGAACGAAGCGTTGAGATGGAAGTATAAAACGACAGGATGATATCCAACTTGGACACCGTAGGCAAACGCCTAATACGAACCTAACCTTGACTATTAAAAGACATAAGTCTAGTAAAATGACAGCATTGTCAAAGACATTAAGTAACCTCAGATCACCTGAACAACTTCCCTAGCAGGAAGCAGGATGCAGCAACTTATCATGAAATCTGATACTACATTTAGTATGTAACCTAACGGTGGATAGTGCTCAAAGAACCAGAATCTTATAGGGATGACCTGCAGATGAGTAAGAGTACAAATAATGAACTGAGGCATTAAGCGCTAAGAGCCTACGAGCCAAGGATGTTAACCACATCAGAGCCCGAAGCGCAGTAAGTTATAAGAGAGCTTGCTTAAGCCACGAAGAGACTACAATTTGTAGATATGGACGGTTACCAAACCTATAACTTAGAATGGGAAGAACATTACCAAGAAAGGGTACCAATGAGGATATTGAGATAATGCTAAGGACAGGAGCGGAGAATGAACCATGCCTTTTAGGGTGGGGATACCTCTCCTTGTTGTGAGGCCATGAGTGGGAACGAACCCCTCAAAAGGGCTTTCACATATTAGAGATAAAATACACTTTATTTAGGAAATGGAAACTATGAACCTAGAGATTACCTTAGAACATACCAGATACACTTGAGTAATAAGGAAGGTGGCACAGATAGACCCCATATCCAACACCCAGGATGTAAGAATTAGTAATGGTCAGAGATAAACATGGTGACTGCACATTATGGCACGTCAATTAATCAATGCTCAGAAGAGCTTGTGATTCAGTGGATGACTTCTTCAGTAACCAGTTAAAACTACATGGTAGATAACATCACTAAGGATAAAAGAAAGCGAAAGAAATTAGCCTACTTACGAATCTGAGATTGGAGCAGAACATCTTCATAACAAGAGTCAACTATTTTACAACACGGTACGACAACCGCCTATACCGGAATGAAAGAACTCCCAGTGTGTTTACACCAAGAAGGGATTGAGTATAAGGTAAGACATTAGAATAAGTGAATAAGAGGTTACACCATCAATGGGCAACATGGTAAGGGCCAACTACCACGGTAGTAGTGGTCGTGAGTACAATAGTTAGAAAGGTGGATTAAGTCATGGTGCGCGGTAAGACGACCATTATGAATGAGCCGTCAAATATTGACACTGAGGCAATTAGATTTATGAGTTAAGACCAGTATAAGTAAGAAAATAAGATGGTAGACGAACTGAGCATTGGTGCCAGTAGTCTGGACCTGGTTAGGTAAGATTTCGCAGGAAGCACACTACCCATTCCTTAAGGAACTGGAAGTGCATTCCTAGTAGCATAAATATGAGAAACAAGATAAGAGGCTCTACGGAAAGAGACCTCAATTATTAAGAGACCGAATCAGTACGGGATACAGAAAGAGCTAGAGCATACAATACCCAAGAACACAGTAAATGGACTTCCCTTGATTAACTTCAAGAAGAACATTAAATGTTATTATGGAACGATGAAAGAGGAGATCGACAACAAAATACTTCATAATTAGCAATAGCTAAACGTGTGACGGACACTATGAGTTTACTAAAACAAGACGTGGGACGACTGCACCCCAGGGGCTTGCAGGCCTGACACGCTCATTTATGAGTTAGTTGGGTAAGTAGTAATGTACCAGTAAGGTACCCCATGCATGTGGACGAGTGGTGTAAGGAACACGGGAAGTAGTCGACTCCGTACCACCGACAACGACACAAGATCAGACAAGAGCATCTACCACCACAACAGTTGAAGAAAAAGAATTCAGTTAAACCAGCAACACAGAGAAACCAGAGAACAGATAATTAAGGACTATGAAGTGCGAAGAGCATGGATTGTTAAGTACAGACATTGGACATGTCTTAAGATGTAAGGGATTAAGACTGTAAAGCGCGATATGCACTAAACAGTAGTTCAGACTAAGAATCATCCTCAGACAAAAGGGCAGTTGGAGAGAACGACTTAGATATTCGAGAAAATACTAAGAGTATGAACATTAGATCTCCAAGGATACTGGATAGACGAGCTACAACTCATCAAGGCCGTGTATATTAAAGATAACACGTGACCATTGAGGGACCTTTAGTGCTAAACCATAAGCACGCAAGAGAAAGATATCTGATACTGTAAAAAGGATAAGAGAGGCAAATAAACCTAAAACTATCAGAGTCATGCAGTGGAAGCTAGCAGACCACTACCTTTGAGATACAGAGGCTAAGTAATTTCTGATCGAGTTATAAGTTAGATAGATGAAGTGGAAGCTAGAATGCTTGATGAGAATTAGACATCTTGAACTTATGTTCAAGGATGTTATAATGCCGATTACGTGGGCGTAATCCATTTTAAGGGGGGTAGAGCGAAAACCGCTTAGCGTATGTTTGTGTACTGAGTACATAAACTACGGTGTGCATAGCACAAAATAATTTGAGAATATGTTTTACATAAACATTTTGAGATAAATCATGGTTATTGCACACAGAAGATGTGAATACCATACATATTAAGTACTTATCTTGTTAACTCCGGTGTGAGTACAAGTTAAGAGAATTAAGGAAGAAGAATAAGGAGATTTAACAAATAAGGAATATATATGAGGTATGAGTCGATATGAGACTATGTGTGAGATAAGAATAAGATAACACTATGAGATATTATTTGATATGAGTATGAGGAAGGAAATTGTAATTCTATGAGGTATAAGATGGTGAGAATTGGTATGGGACAGTTATAGAACTTAGTAGGAATTTAGATCTTGAGGTAATTACTAAGAGATGAATCGGGAATGTTTGATGGACTGAGTCCACATTTGGGAGATGTATTGATTATGATTAGGAAGAACTAAAAAGATAGAAAATTGGACATGAGTGAATTATTTGGATGTTTGAAAATGACGTGGAAGGTGGAACTTGATTTTCTAGGGATCAAGGGAAACCGAACACAAATTGGGGTGGAAGGATAGTTCTACACTGATGCTGATCACATCAGGGTTGGATGATTCCTGAAACTCCCTACCAGTGGTCACAATTAAATCACACTAAGGATAGAGGCCTTAGGATAAAATGAAATTGGAGTTGATTGTATTTTTAATTAGAGGAATTATTCCTCACATGACCTCGTAAAAAGGATTACCTTTTTACTGAGTCTCTCCCATGAAGTCGAGGACGCACGAGCCTTTGTCTTTGGACCGATGACATGGGGAGAGCAGCGTGTTTTGTATTCTGGCCCATGGTGACGAGGACGAATGAGCCATTGTCTACAGACCGGTGACATGGGAGAATACGTTGGAAGTTATGTGAATGTTTTAATCATCAAAAAGGAACAAAAGGAATTTTGAGTGCTACACATGCTTAAGCATGTTGTGTGATATTTAAGTATAAGAATATGGTGGATCCAATGATCCAATAAGATTAAGTATACATAAGTATGATCTATATGATCTAAGGAATGAGGTAAGACATGTATTCTAATAAGATAAGATGCATGGGAACTTTGGGGACAAAGTTCTTTTAAGGGGGGTAGATTGAAATACCCCAAACCTAAGTATGCTAAGTAAACATCAAATTATGATGTAGTAAGGCTAGAATATGCCTTAGAAAGATTGGTAGACAATTTAAACCAAGGAAAACACAAGAAAATGCCTTAAGGGCAATTAGGGCAAAAATGTGCTCTAAGCTTGGAGAGACTTGGGTGAGTACCCAAATATCATGATAAGACCTTAGTAATATTCTAATGGTCATTTTAAATCAATTAGCAAGGAAAACCAAGCTTGAAAACAAGTTAAAACACAAAATGTGCTTTAAGAAGTCTTAAAGCACATTTTTGAGAAATTGTCTTAGAATTGAGTTTTGAGTGGCTAAATGTCCATCATTACTCTTTAATCAACATGTGTACTAATTAGTATCACATTAGGAAGTCTAAATCAATGGGAAATCAAAAATTTCAGAAATATGTGCACTGATTAGTGAATAGTGCCAAATAGGACTAGTTAAGTTTTAATCACTTAAGTCAATTAGTGGTCAAACAAAGACCAAAAGTATCTTATTATTAAAGGGGGGAACGGTTTTTGAAGTGGTTGACTCACCACATGTGCTAGTAAGTAAGGAAAGAGGTGGGAAAGTGGAGTAAATTCACTATTTGCTTTTAAATGACAAATATCTTCTTATACCTTCTCTCTCTCCTCTCTTCTTCATTTCCCACCTTCAAAATCGGTTTTAATACCTATTCCCTTCTCAAAAACCGTGAGAGCTCCATCCATGGTGCCTCCACCTTCAATTGCTCACCAAATGTTCATCTTTGCTCCAAATCGAAAAGTAAGCATAGATTTCTCTTAGTTAGATCAAGACCTTCATTCCTATCTTTTCAAATCCTTCAAAGCTCAAGTTTGGTGCCATGAGAAAACTCCATTGATGGAGGAAAATCAAGTTTGAAGAGCTCATTAGCTTCTCCATTCTCTTAAGGTGAAGAAAATGTAAGAAAAACCATGTTTCCATCATTTCTTCTACATGGCCGAAAATTTCTTCTCATGGGGCTATGTTTTATGCCTTGTTCTAGCTTGATTTATTCACCAAGGACTAGTGGAGGTCCTATTTCATTCAATGCCAAAGTCTATCTTGAGACTTCAAAGGTAATCATCCACTTTTATGCCTTAGAACACACTTCTAACCTAGGTTTTTATTCCTTGAGGTTAGTGTATTGTTTAGTACTCATATGAGTCATTGAATATTGATTAGAACATTGGCAAGGGGAATTTAAGTGGTGGCCGAGATTCATGCAAGAAGAAGGTCTAAGGAGGAAGTTAAGATAAGCTTGAGAAAATAAGGTAAATGCTTACCTAATGGTGGTTTAAGATTAAGGAATGAGTTTTATATGGGTAACAATGTAGCCTAGGGCTTACATTAGGTAATGGGTTATATAACCTAAGAAAAAGAACTTAAATAAGCTTGTGAACTTGTGACTAAGGAGCCAATGGGAATGAGTTAGTAATCTAAGTTTAAGATGGATTTTAAGAGCATTATAATTACTATGAGATTGATGGGTGTATTTGCAGGTTGAAAGCTTTTACATGTGGGAAATTCAGTGTTTAAGTTTAAGTCATTTAAGGGCCTAAGAGCCATGTCATTTAAGGGCCTTGCTGCTATGCAATTTAAGAATATTGCAATATATTGAGTTGTTGTGAATGAGTTGGTTTGGGTGATGAGATATGATGAGAAAGAACTTGATGTGTGTGAGATGGTTGAATGAGGAAAAATAATGTGTTTGGGCATGATAAGATACTAGAGGAGCTATGGCGAAATTTGAGTAGAAAATAAGTGTTTAGGTGATGGTGGTGAATTAATATGACCTAGGATTTACTAGGAGTCACTACGAGGAATTGAGTGGAAAGGAGTTAACTAAGGAGTTCTTGAGGTTTAGAATGACCTAGAGATGCCTATGAGGAAATTAGAGTTTAGATGGGTGCATTGAACGCACCAAAGTCATGGTATGAGGAATGTAAGACTTGTGCATAAGTTTTAAGTAAAGGTGTATAATGCCTTAAGGAGATTTAGGTATGAACTAGAGAGTAAGACAATGAGAGTTTTGAGAACCTTGTGTAAGTGTGATGATGTTAGTGGTGGACTAGTAAGGTTTAGTTGAATGGTAATGTGTGGACTTGGGTGATGGAAGTGAAAAAGGTAGGAGGATGTTGTAAGTCATCAAGGAAAATGACTAGGAATGTAAAAGAGCGTATGGTCGTGATAATGGTGAGTAAGTGAGTAAAAGGAGGTGGAAATGTCCAAGGAGGGTGTAGTATAGTTAAGGTAAAGAAGAACAAGGTTAAGGTGCTAAGAGGATGACAAGAAATGTTTAGGTATGCCCAAGAGTTTAGGAATGATGAGTAACAAATGGAAAAGAGAGGAATTTGTGCATGGTTATGTAAGATGACTTGAGGAAGTTTTGGTAAATGAACTGAAGATGGGAAATAATGTTTATGAAGTGCCCAAACTGTTAAGGAGGGAACACTTGGGTTGGTTGAAGTTTGGTAAAGATACAAGTGGTAATGTAAGGAATTATATGATAAGTGTTAGGAGTGTTTGTAAGAATTGAGCAAATGTTTGAGAAGATCTTTGGAAGTTGTTTTAATGAGTTTGGTGGAGGTTATAAGGTGTTGTTTGATGTGCCAAATGATGTTAGAACACATTAGGAGGCTTGAGGAAAAATTTGGAGAAAGTTTGACAAGTATGGGAAGTTCTGCAGCCGACCTACCCAGGGACCGAATTCCGGAGCCGCGACTACCCAGGTCGGTCGGCTGAAAGTGAAGGTCGGATTGATGTTCTCTGCAGCCGACCTACCCAGGGGGGTGGTCTGGGTCGGTCGGTCGACAAAAAAAAAAAAAAGAAAGAAGAAACCCTAAGAGAGTTTAGTGGTATTAATGGTACCCCATTAAGGGGGCAATGATGATTAGAGGTATAAAGACCTAAGGGATTAAGTTAAGAATAAACTTAAAAGTTTAAGATTAAGTTTGCAAGATTAAGTTGTAAGACTTAAGAGGTGTTAGGTGGGGATCATTAAGGGCTAAGTAAGTTAAGTAAGTTGAATTAAGTTAAGTGATTAACAACCTAAAACTGAATGAATGTTTTAGGACTTGGGAATTTGGACTCCGGAAGAGAGTAAGCAACCGAACGACCAACGGTGAACGGTACAGTTCTCTTGTGACCTGCTTGCTAACGAGGTGTCCCTCGGTTGTGTGCTATTTGTTTTGTGTGCTCACTAAACAAGATAAAGCATGCAACGGAATTATTATGAATATTGTATTGTTGTGTGATGTTTGAAAACTAACACAACATATCGTGAGAACTTACTAACCAACGTTTAGTAAGGAATTGAGTGAGACTAAGGAACGCTCCCTAATATGGGACGATATGAACCGAAAGAGGTTAACCAACAAACATGGTCTTGAGACTACTACTAACTGGAACTTGAGTGAGGGAAACCCGGGACCGATCTCCGGTCATGCATGCTAAGGAAAGGGGGTCAGTATCTATAGCAGATTCGACTTCTGATTAAGGACTAGTCCTCGGACTAGTAGCCTGGGTCGGTTGACCGGCTCGGCTACATTGGACATCCAGTCCAAGGTATGTGGCTTTAAGATGGCGTGGGGGGATCAAGCCTACATCCCCAACAATTTAAGAATGTTGTTTATTGCCGGTAAGTGTCCTGCTGCTGGCTAGGGTTAACCAAGCCCTACAAAAATAAACAACGAATTAAGGGCTAACCTGTTCCCAATGAGAGAACGGTTGGCATACATAAGGTAAGGTTAAGATAAGTTGCAACCATTCCTTTTTAAAGGATGGTTTGTATTATTAAGGCTAAGATAAGCTACATCCACTCCTTATTAAAGGGTGGTTGTTTCTAAGACTAAGATAAGATTAAGATTGAGGTGAGATAAGGATGGACTAAGATTAAGAGGAAATATAACTTAAGGAGTTAAATAACTAACTCTCTAATTAAGGGAACACATTTAAGTCGTTCATTGTGTGTGAACTTTGATTGTTCATATATGGATTGTTGTTTACAGCATTTACTATTAAGTTGTGCATTTAATCAACCTCCATGCTATCGACAATTAGTCGTCGTAGCCACGTTAGCTTGGGGCCATGAGGGGATCGTACAGCATTCGTGCTGACCCCCTTTGGGGGCTGTTTTTACTACACAGGTACATCAGGAAGCGGCCGTCGCAAGAGTAAGAAGAGGATACAAGTGTTAAGGATTAAGTGTGACCTACGAGTTGTGCATGTACACTCGTATGGCAATTGAGTTAGTAAGATGTATAGGTTGTTGAGAGGATTGTAAGAAGAATATGCATTTGGTTAAGGTTGTTATGTACTAATGTTCGGTATATTCTGTAGTCAGACCGTGGCAAGGTCCTGGAGTGTAAAGAATTCCGCTGTGACATGTATATATATATATGCTGTTAAGTTGCGAGACCACATTTGGATTGAGTTGGGGTGTTACACCCATGGAGACACACTAGGGCGTATAAAGCCCTTATCAAGAAGATCCTGCAGCTGCACCTTCAACTCCTTAAGCTCCGCCGGACTCATGCGATAGGGAGCCTTAGAAATAGGCTGAGTCTCTGGCGCTAACTCTATCGAGAACTCCACCTCACGATCTGGTGGTAGTCCCGACACATCATCCTGGAACACCTCAGGAAATTCACACACCACAGGGATGTCCTCCAGACGGGATCGCTCTCGAACCTCCGGCACAAAACAAAGAAACCCTTGGCATCCCTTCCTCAGGAAGCTGACTACCTGCATAGGAGACACCAAGACCGGTGCACATGGGACTTGTAACACCCCTACCTCTAATCACCTCATTAACTACTAAATGCCTCGTACATCCTTACCTTCGCAGCGGAAAATTCAATCCAACGGCGGGTGAAACAATGCCGTTAGCCACCCGCATGACTAACAAGGCCTACTCCAAATACAGTAACGGTCTGATGGACCGGAATATCCGAGTACTAAACAAATACAATCTACACTTCAATTCCAAACCGAGTCAAATACAACTCTCTAGTCATTACAGTGTTCAACACTTACATTCAATATACCAAGTTTGCAAATGTACAATCCAAAATACATTCC
Organism: Limonium bicolor; assembly: GCA_023374045.1. Taxonomy (NCBI): domain Eukaryota; kingdom Viridiplantae; phylum Streptophyta; class Magnoliopsida; order Caryophyllales; family Plumbaginaceae; genus Limonium; species Limonium bicolor. The sequence goes on along the minus strand of CM041776.1, from coordinate 340,772,050 downwards.
ATACATAATCTACTACAATTGATTACCGAGTACTACAATTCGTAATCCAAATACAATCTGTTTCCACATTTTAAATTCAAGTACCATGAGCCTACATCCTACTCACGTCTCACAAGTCTACATACTTCCCCAAAATACGAAAAGGTGTACCACATGGTACACCGGCTACTCAAGAGCTTCTAGCCATGTACAACTCAGTACACCGTTCAAAACAAATCTAGCTACCAAGAGTAATATAGTCCGGTCTCTCACATCAACCTTCTTGGGTACCTGTAAAATAAAACAGCGCCCCAATGGGCTCAGCAAAATTGCTGGCATGAAATTCGTATACCCCGCGTGCTAACGGGGGTACGCCGACTACTTTGTCACCTACATGGAGTTCATTTTATTTACAAGCACACATGCTAATATGAACAACGTTATAATCATGCATAGGCACACTCATACATAGAGCATCACACAAGCAATGGGAACAATACACAATTCAACCATTCAACAGTTACCGAGGCCCCTGGGATTCACTTCTCAAGTTCTAGCATTATCACTTGTAAGTTAATTTCCCATCTGGGTTAATCGGATGTTCTTACTCTTTTACTCTTGATCAATGACTTACACTAGTCATGATCTTTACTTTACCAAATACTCTTCTTTACAATGATACTTAAGTCAAGTCGGTATGACCTCCGGGTAGAGACTACACCGTCTCACCACCGGGCTTTAGGTTGGCTTACTTCCCCAAGTTGCTACCCATTTAAGGGATTTGGACCATGAGAAAGGTTAGGCCAGAACTCAGAAACAACCTCTCGTATTTCCTCATTCTCACGCGTGGCCAAAACTATATCGGACTTCTTACATACTCCAAGTTACCATTTTACTCAAGTTAGAAATGTCACAAGGTTAGGGAGTTAGTGAGAATCTTTCGTACAATACCATACGGTTAGCACACTTCACATCCAAGTAAATCAATACTTCATCCAGCAATTATATCTTTCATGAATTATACAAACTTCAAAGTTCAGCCACGATTCAACCAATGGATAATAAACCACAATACATACAGAAATGCAGTGAATCAGTTTCGTGCATTTTTCTTGATTTTGTGATTGCATATAACACACAAGCACACAAATCGAGGAAACCTCGTTACATACAAGGCATGAGAAAATCATACCATTCACCGTAGTTCTCGGGTTGCCAACTCTCCTTCGGAGTCCAACTATTCCACATCCTATAACTTACAAGGAATCGGGCGGTTAATTATCTATAATTAACCTAACCCATTTCATCTTTAGTGTTCCCGATTTACAATTACTAACTCCTTACGTTTCAAACTCATTCACTTAAGTTACTTACTTCTCATTACTTCTCAAGCTTGTTTATACCATTAATGACCATTACATATCATTAATTAAGTCTTAACAATCTTATAATATCAATCCCATTCAAATCCCCATCTTAGAATTCCATTATACACTTTTTAAAGCATATTAGGGTTGGTTTGGGACCTTGTTTGGGTCCCAAGTCCCGGACCAATGTTAGAATGTAGTTTCGACAGTTTTTTTGATATGGTCTGGGACCTTAGCCGGGACCTAAGTCCCGGACAAGGTATTGGGGAGAGTCTCGGCCTATTTTTCATGTTGGTCCGGGACTTGGTCCTGGACCTAAGTCCTGGACCCTACTTTATTTTGACAGATTAAACATTTTCAAAACTCTATTTCAACTTCTTTTCTTTGCCGAAATCTTCCCCAATCTTCCCCCATTTTACTAACATGTTTTAACACTAATTTGACACTCTAAACTCTCCTTAATCATTTACTAAACTCATTACTCAATTCTTGGTTACCTTACACAATTTTCCCACTCTTAATTTTCCTAGAAACTCTTTGCTACAGATTTTGCTTTCTTTCTTTTCACTAACTCAATGGTTCTTCAACTAATGCATTAATAATGTTCATTGCATTATTTTCATCCAAGGTTCTACTCAACTACACAACTCTCTCAAACTAGTTTCCAAAGTGATTAACTACTCATATTGAACTCAAAAACATACCTAGTCATCTTAGGTTCTTTCCTCTCCTAAAACATCTAAGTTGTATGTTTCTACATAAATTTTGACAAAGGTTCCCGACACTTCTAGCATTGTCCACATTGTCTATCAGATCATCCAAATCAATTCAACAATCCTACTCATTTTAGACATTACCTCACATATTTATTCCAGCACATTCACACTTATTCCAGCACTTAAACAACTTGGCTCTAAGGCCCTTAACATCAATGTACACAACCTTAAATACTCCATTTATGGACATCAGAGCGTAACTACTCTCTGATACCACTTTTTGTAACACCCTACCGCTAATCCTGTACTTACCGTCCAAACATCCCAATAATCAAAGCTACTCGCAGCGGAAATGCTACTACTACGGCGGGTGATACAACGCCGCTAACCGCCCTTACGGCTAGCTAGGCTTACACTACTTACAGTCACGGTCTGATGTCTAAATATACCGAGCTACTAACACATTGCATACCAATACAAAAGATCATATCATTACATTGCTGGACTACCGAGTATTTAAGTATATTCAATTACGTTCTTCCACCGTTTGCCAAAATAATGAGTTTCTACCAACTACTCATCTATACCAATTTCCATCCTTTCATTATCCAAAAAGGGTGTACCCTATGGTACACCGGCTAACAAAAACCTACAGCCGTGTACAACATAGTACACCTTTCACAATTCATTGTTTACAGACAAAAAGAAATCAAACTAAGTCTTCCTCATCTTCACCCTTCTCTTGTACCTGCATTCATATTAAAAACGGTGCCCCAAGGGGCTCAGCAAAAGCTGCGCATAAACTCCGCATATACCGAGTGCTAACAAGGGTACGCCGACTATTTAAGGTCGACTGTACATGTGGTTCATTAATGTCATACATGCATGCTTTACATACACCATTCAATCATGCTCAATACAATACATAATCCAAGGCAACAATACGATAGCATACACAATCCTTACCTTCACAAGGGTTAGCCAAATTACGCATCCGGGTTAATCGGAATGCTTGTTACTCTTTTACTCATTACACATTACTTACCTTTACTTTACTTACTTACTTTCCATACTTTTTTACTCATTCTTACTTACTTATTCTTACTCATGTTAAGTCGGTATGACCTCCGGCCCGGGGACTACACCGTCCCACCACCGGGATTTACTTGACTCGCCAATCCGGGATGCTACCCATTTAAGGGGTTTGGGCCGCGGACCAGCTTAAGAGTCAGGACTTGGATCCAACCTCTTGTGACTCCGCATCCTCACGCGTGGCCGAAACTATATCGGACTTCTACTCATTCCAAATTTAATTACCAATTTAAGTTAGATTGGTTAGCTTGTTAGGAATCAGTTAGAAGTCCAATCACAATCGCATTCGGTCACAGTCCAATATATCATACATACACACACTCATATTCATCCATACATTTCATGAATTATACAAACTATGATTTAAAGATAACATTCAACAAAATACAGCACTACATATTCACAAGTAAGCATAATAACTCCGATTCGTGCATTTATCTTATTGGTGACCAATTAGCACACAACACACAAATCAGAGTAACCAAGGTAGCATACGGGGCATGAGGAATTCATACCGTTCACCGTTGTACTTGTATCCGACGTTCCTCCGGTGTTCACAAATCAAATCCTATGATATACATACAATCGAGTAATTAATCTAACTATCATTAACTTAACTCGATTACTCTTACGTTTCCTAACTCATACTTACCAAGTCTTTACAATTATTATACTTACAAATTGTTTACCTACTCTTTATCACTTTAAGTCTATCTCCTTACTTAGCAATGATATACTTACATATATGTACCTATGTATATGTGGGCATACACATATATATGTATATATATATATATATATACTTATTGTTAATTTAAATTAAAATTTTTTTTTGTGACTCGACCGACCTTACCCAGGGTCGGTCCCAAGGTCGGTCGAAGTCAGTAGGGAATTTGCTGGAAAATTTCAGGGCCGACCGACCTTGCAAGTCCGGTCCCAAGGTCAGTCCATTCCAGTGAGTTGCTTGACGGAAAATTTTTAGCCCGACCGACCTTGCAAGTCCGGTCGCAAGGTCGGTCCATTCTAGTAGGTTACATTACGGGAAATTCTTCTGGCCGACCGACCTTGCAAGTCCGGTCCCAAGGTCGGTCCATTCCAGAAGGTTTCCGTCTTTGTAAATCTGGGCTCAACCGACCTTGCAGGTCCGGTCCCAAGGTCGGTCCGGCCCAGTAATTACATTTTTATTTCTGTTTTCAGTCCCTCTTCTTACCCATTACTTCCCCATTGTTCCTACACTTAATCCTACATGTTTTAACACTAATTAAACCTCCTAATCCAACCTAGTTCATCCATTAACTCTTTACATACTTCTATACTAATTTACACACTTAACTTCCCAAGTTTCATTTCAACACTTACATTGTTTTCCTAGTTGCATTATGCTACAGATTTTAACTCTAACTCTCTCCATCTATAGCTCCCTCTTCTAATGACATTTCTAAAGCTTCTAATGCATTACACATCTCTCCAAACTTACCCACTAACTTACTCAAATCAAAATCTGTTACAAGAGTATATTTTTACCTAGTTTCTAGTTCATAACTCTTCTAGTTTCTAGGTAAATTTTGACATAACCTCCCTTATATTTTTACACTCTCACCACATCAATTTTAGTTCACAATTCATCACTCATTTCACCTGTTTGTAAACAACAACAATATACCATTCTCCAACACCAAAACTAAACATCAAACACTCCTAAATTCCTGCACACTCACAACTTCTTCCTTAAGGTTTCAACAAGTTTTTAGATGTCTTTTAAGGGTTCAAAACAGTTTGGTAATTTCCTACGTTATACCACTACTCATTACCATTATACAATACACATTTACACTACTAAAATCTGTTACATTGTACATTACTAAACTTCACCAAAGAATGTAATTTACCTTGCTTCTTTACTAGCTTCTCTTTTCTTCTTTCCTTCTTCCTTCTTTCCTTCACCGGTTTGTAGTAATTTCTCTAACACTACAGCCCATATATACACACCATTTTAATACCAATAACTAACCCTTACATTATCTTAAAGTTTTAATGTAAGTTTTAGGGTTTAGAAATTTCATTACCTTGCAAGGGTGTAGGTAATGTTTGGAACGGCTCAAGAGCAAGATTTCAACTCCTCCAACAATGTCAAAATTGGCTAGAATGCAAAGGAACAACAAGGGTTTAGTTTCAAATTTCGTTTTGCCCACAAGGGCTAGAAAAAGATGAGGTTTCAAGAATATTTTTACCTCAAATTAACAAGGAGATGAAGGTGGTTCTAATGGTGGTCTTGAAGCTCCAAATGCAGAATACCCATGAAAACGAAAGTGCTTGTTTTCGATTTTTGAAAGGAGGCTAGTGTTCTTCTTGATGAGAGGAACACAATGGTATACTTTTTTGTGATTTTTGGTGAAGGTTTGATGGGTTAACAAGAGGAGAGAAGTGGGTGTTTGTGTTGGTTGCTCAAATCACCGTGGATGTCGCATGGGGAAGAAGAAGAAGAAAGAGAGTGAGTGAGGGGCACTTGTACGTGAGTGAGAGAATTGTGAGGGTAGGAGAGAGAGTGAGTGAGTAAAGTGAGGTTTATTTGCTTTTTATTGTTTTGTCTTGTAGTGCATTAGCACAATTTAATAAGTGAGTGTGAGAGAGTGTGAGAGAGGGGCTCAAAATCGGCCACCCCACTGCACACACCCACACTTGAGTTTTTATTTTCAAATGTGGACACATTACTTTGGTCTATTTATGTTTCTACCCCACAACTTCCCGTTTTTGACAGTTTTTACTAATTTCTCGTTTTATTGATTTTATTGGTTCTAAAGCTTCACTAATAATTATTAATGACTGTTTAGTTGACTAATATTATTACGAGTCTATTTGACCCGCTTAAAGTCACGTTTTCCCGGTTTCCTCGAAAAACGTGCTTTAAGGTTAGTTAGTGTTTTTAATCCGTTTTAAGGATCTGTTTTCTTCGGGATTTGTTCCCTCATGATTATTTAGACTTAATTAAGCTTCTAAAATATTTATTAGCCTAATTACCATTTCTAATTACGGGGTATTTCAATCTACCCCCCTTAAGAAACTTTGCCCTCAAAGTTGCTCAAGGTTAATAGTTTAAGTAATTCTACTCATTAGGCAAACCAATTGCCATAATGCATCTTACTACCACCTATGAGGTGCTTACTTCTTCCACATTGCAAACATACACAATCCAAGCACAATACGAATTCACATACACCATGCATCATTTCCATACATACCATCACATCCACATTACCCAATACACCACTGCAATTCACAATACACATTACACAGATACATTACACATTACACATACATATATACACATACCAAATTCACTTGCACTACGTGTGCCATACAAAAATCTATTACAATACCTACACACTATGCAATGCTCACCCCGAAGCAATGCAAAAGCAAAAGGCTCTACCCCCTTAAAAGGGGTACACCCCATACCCGTGTTTACTAAATACTAGACTATCTAGTCTATGAATAACTGTGGGTACTTCGCCTTCATGGCGTCAACTCCCATGTCGCTTCGACATCATGGTTTGACATAGGACCACCACCATTCGTATAGACTTATGGCGAGTGTCTCTGGTCTCTTCCTATGATTTTCACCGGGGTTTCGACATATCTCATGGTCGGCTCAATGGATAGTCTCTCGGGCTCTAGGACATGAGAAGGATCAGAAATGTACTTCTTGAGTTGTGACACATGAAAGACATCATGTACACGCCCCAAGTCCTCAGGTAATGCTAACCTGTAGGCTACAGCTCCAACTCTTTCGGTGATAGCATACGGCCCTACAAACTTGGGCTTAGGTTGCCCTTCTGACCAAAACGGAATACGCCCTTCATAGGTGAAACTCGCAAGAACACTTGGTCGCCCACGGCGAACTCGAGGTCGCGTCGTCTCACATCCGCTTAGGATTTCTGTCTATCTTGGGCTGCCTTCATATTGGCTTGGATTTGTTGCACTTCCGCTTGGACTTGTTCTAAATACTCCGGTCCTATGATGACCGCTTCGCTTGATTCATCCCAACACAAAGGTGTACGGAAAGGTCTACCGTATAGGGCTTGGAAAGGCGACATCTTAATCGAAGCGTGATAGCTATTATTGTATGAAAACTCGATAAGATGAAGCTTATCTAACCAACTCCCTGAAAGTCTAAGGCACATGCCCGAAGCATGTCCTCTAGTGTCTAGATGGTCCTTTCTGTCTGACCGTCGGTCTGAGGATGGAAGGCGGTACTCAACTTCAATTCTGTTCCCAACACTTCCCGTGTAGCTCTCCAGTATCTCGAAAGGAATCTGGTGTCACGGTCAGATACTATGGTTTTCGGGACTCCGTGATGTCTGATAATTTCTTGTCGAATAACTCTGCGAGCTTCACTACCTTCCAGGTGTCCTTCATCGGTATGAATTTGGCAACCTTGGTAAGGCGATCGACTACAACCCAGATCATGTTGAGTCCTCCCCTAGCAGGTGGGAGTCCTACAACAAAATCCATGGAGATATCGTGAACTTCCACTCCGGAACTGGCATCGATTGTACCATTCCGCCCGGTCTACGATGTTCAAACTTTACTTTCTGGCATGTTAAGCATCTCAATACATACTCTGCCACATCTGACTTCATTCCAGACCACCAGAAGTACCTCTTCATGTCTTGTACATCTTGGAGGCTCCTGGATGGACTGACAATGTCGAACTGTGTGACTCTTGCAGGATGCGATCCCTTAGCTCAGCATTGCTTCGGGGGACGCATAGCCTGCCATTAAGCCGAATCAGACCATCTTCATGTAGCTTGAAGTCATACTTCTTCTTCTCAAATGTACCATTTGATCTTTTGTCTGATTTCGGTTAGGTAAGGGTCGCTCAACTGAGCGTCTCGCACCTCGTCAACCAAGCTAGAAGAAGCGAGTAGCGAATGGAGCGAGTGTGCTCGACGACTCAGGGCGTCGGCTATCACGTTTGCCTTCCCTTCCTTATACTGTAGGTTGATGTCGTAATCTGAGAGAAACTCCATCCACCTTCTCTGTCTCAAGTTCAATTCTTTCTGCGTGAATACGTACTATAAGCTCTTATGGTCGGAGTAGACGGTGATGCTTACCCCATAGAGATAGTGTCGCCATATCTTCAAAGTGAAGACAATGGCTCCCAACTCTAAGTCGTGAGTCGGGTAATTCTCCTCATGCTTTTTCAGCTGGCGGGAGGCATAAGCTACAACCTTGCCATGCTGCATGAGTACGCATCCCATTCCTTTGCCTGATGCATCACAATATACCTCAAATCCCTCTGTGCCCTCTGGAAGAGTAAGGATGGGCGCTGAGGTCAATGAGTCTTTTAGGCTCTGAAATGAAATTTCGCACTCGTCTGTCCATACAAACGGTGCATCTTTCTTCATCAGTGTGGTCATGGGCTTGGCGACTTTCGAGAAGTCCTTTACGAATCTCCGGTAGTAACCGGCTAGGCCAAGAAAGCTCCGAATGTCGGTAACAGTCTTAGGTCTAGGCCATGATCATACAGCTTCTATCTTAGAAGGGTCAACTGAGATACCTGCGCTCGAGATGACATGACCGAGGAATGATACCTGATCTAGCCAGAACTCGCATTTGGAGAACTTCGCATACAGCTGGTTCTCGCGCAGTGTCTCAAGCACTTTCCTCAAATGAATTTCATGCTCCTCTGCTGATTTTGAGTATACAAGGATGTCGTCGATGAAGACAACAACTGAAGTGTCCAACTGCTCACTGAATAGTCGATTCATGAGATCCATGAATTTTGCTGGTGCATTTGACAAACCGAATGGCATGACGGTGAATTCGTAGTGGCCATATCTGGTGCGGAATGCCGTTTTCTCAATGTCTTACTCTTTGATAGCAATCTGATGATACCCAGAACGGAGGTCGATCTTGGAGAAGACCGAGGCTTCTTTCAGCTGGTTGAATAGGTCGTCGATGCGTGGAAATGGGTATTTATTTTTACTGTGACCGCATTCAACTCGCGGTAGTCATACAAAGTCGGAGACTACCTTCTTCTTCACGAAGAGAACCGGTGCTCCCCAGGGTGATACGCTTGGGCGTATGAACCCTTTGTCGAGTAAATCTCGTAGTTGTTCTTTCAACTCTGTCATTTCAGCAGGTGCCATACGGTATGGTGCCCTAGCAATGGGACCGGTACCTGGCAAGAGGTCAATCTCAAATTCTACTGCTCTCTAGGTGGCATGCCGGACAGCTCCTTAGGGAACACGTCGGGGAATTCAGATACAATGGGTACATCATCACTAAACTCTGGGTCTCGCTCCAGGTCTTGTACATAACACAAATATACTTTTTGCCCTTTTTGAGCTCCCGGTACATGGCCATAGCTGAGATGACTGTGGTCGAAGGCTCTCTCGGTCTCTGGCGGTAAGATACTGTAACCCCAGAAGGACTCTTGAGCAGCAATCGATGCTCGGCGCAGAGGATTCAACCCTTGTGCCGCTCCAACCAATTCATTCCGATTATCAAATCAAATCCCAATCCATTAAACTTGATTAAGGAGATGGGAAACGTTTCGCCTTTAATTTGGATTGTGGCTGCTTGGTAATACTTGGTACACTTTACTCGCTCCTTCGATGGGAGAGTAACCAGAAAATTCGGTAGCTCATCCGTATCTAGCCTAACCTCTTCATAAATGATGGTGATATGAAGGTGTGAGAGGCGCCGGAGTTGAATAACACTGTGGCTTCAATGGCGTTCACTGGAAGGTTCCCGTTAAGATGGTGCCGCTTCTACCGGCTTGTGCTTCGGTGAGGATACTCAGGTTACCTTCGGTACCGAGTCCACAACCTATTGGATTCACAAGTGGTTAAGTAATGATGGTGGACACAAGTGGAATCAAATCAACACTGCTCTTTATTGATAAACCAACCATCATACATACCGTGTCTCTAATACACGTTACTAGCGCGTTACATGATACTATGAATTTAATACTTCCTAAAGGTAAGGTTCAGGCATCCTGGTTTCATGTGTGTGGCATTGATTATTGCCGGCGGTGCCGTATTCAACTTGATCTTGTTGATCCGTGATACAGCAACCTAGAATTTCCACCCATGATTAGGACATCTCCTGATCTCAATACCAGTTTCTGTGTGAGGTCCACACGCTTCTGCTCGCTATACATAAATACGGCGTCATCACAAATGGACCAAGACACTACGGGCACTCCTTGTTCAAGAGATTCCGCTGTCTCGTCCTTGTCCTGGTGTAACCCAAGTCGTCCTTCTTTCTCATAGAAGTTGACGATACAGAGGTCCGCTTCAAGTGCGGGGATCGGATCATATTCGCATTGTTGTGCAAGTTCTACTGCTTGTGTGACAAGTGTCTGAAATTCTGGAGGTATTGTCGGTGGCGTCACTCCGTCTTGTGTTCGTGTCTCTTGGTATGTCTTGGTATAAGGATTCCAATCCTTTCCCAAGCACATCATCTTCAGCTTCATCTTCGCTCCACCGGGGAATTCGGGTGTATAAAATCCTCCTTGACCCGTTCCTAGCTCGTTGCATCGTCGGATAATTGAGATTTGTGCTTCGGGTGTCAGGTATCCCCTTAATAATATCATACCTGGTCGGATGACCTGACGCTGCTCGCTGGAGTAGTGATGTGTGGTGATGTCGGTCTCTTCTTGATTCGGGTTTACCGGTATCGGATAGCAGATACTAAAGCTTCATATGGTTGTAAATTTCATCTACGGTGAGTACTAGTTTCAACTACTTCATTTCATGCTCAATACACACTTCAGTTTATTTACTCATGCATTCACTCATACGTTTACTCTAATACTTAGACATGCTTCTCAGGGGTTCAAGGTTTAGATAATTACCTGGGCCGGACTTAGAACCGGACCCGTCACGGTCTATGACATGCAAGACAGGCTGCCTCTGGGGTGCGCCCCTCTGAGGACCCCGGGATCCCTGTCCCTGTGTGGTGCCTGCTGGGTCGGTGCATCGCCAGATGTAACCTCTTTGCCTTCCATTTGCTTGTAGCTTTGGAAGTTCCTCGGGGTTTAGCATTTTCAGGGCACATGTTGGCTCGGTGTCCGAGCTTCTGACAGTTGTAGCACTGGATTTCTCTCTCTTGGCAATCCTTGTCGGGATGGTCTTGATTGCACTTTCTGCACACGTAGGTGCGGCCATCGGAGTAGTTTTTGGTGAAACCGGAGCCAGAACCTAAGGTTTGGAGGGTTAGCACATGAGTGCGTGGATATACTAGATATGATACTTGTACGAATACGAATTAGGAATAGAAGCTTACCCTTAGGTGGGTGTGATCTCAGTGGCTTCGCAGCCACCGGTGCAGATGACCCTAGCTGAAGAATCTCAACCGGGTTGCCCTTCTCAGCATGGGCACTGCTCTCACTTGGGAATTCTTTTGGGATTGCTTGAAGAAATTCCCTTTCTTCTTTTTCCAGCTCTTTCCTTGGTTCTGCTCCTCGCATTGGTGTTCTTGTTGTTAGCTTTGCGCTTCAGCGCGGTTTCTTCATCCCTCAATTGGCAAGTGATTTCAACGCGAGATGCCGCGTGATAACACTCCTGAAGTTTCAGGTATTAGCCGGGATTCTTATTTAAAAGAAGATAAGGAAGATATTTAAGGAATTACAATGGTACTAGGGTTTAACCGATATTTACCTGAAGAGAGGTAAACCTGGTATAGCCCATACCGTACCGAAGGCGATGGCTCAGACCGCCATAGAAGCGATCGACCAACACCTGGCCGGTGTACCCAAGGTCGGGTAGTAGACGGAGAATGGAGGTGAATGTGCGGTAGTACTCGTCGACAGACATCTTCTCTGTCATTCTCAAGGCATCCAGCTCTAGCCTTTTCTTAGTTTCACATGCTCCGGATAGTATTTGGATCGGAGGAGAGAGGCAAAGGACTCCCAATCAAAGGTGGGGTCATCGACATATTCATGCTTGACAAGCTTCCACCAATCCATGGCTACATCCTTTAGATAGTAAGCCGCTACTCTAACTCAAACTCCAGCAGGAGCTTTGAGGGTTTCAAACGCCGTCTCCATCTCGGAGATGTAGGCCTCAAGTTTAGCAGGATCGCTCTCGCCTCTAAAGCACGGAGGACGGAGATCTGCGATAGCTTTTACCCAGTTTACTTCTCTGGGTGGAGGGGAGGGATTGGTCCCGTTTGAGTCTGTTGGTTTTGCTGGTTCTGCTGCATAGCAGTGATTACTTGTGGTAGCATCTGTGCTACCGTGGCGGCGACGATCTCAACTATCGTCTGCGCGCCCGGTCCGTCATTGGCCCCTCGGCGACCTGGACCTCTTCCTAACATCTGAATATTTAAATTCGCATTAGGTTGTGACATATGACACTGTGACCCATTGGTCATAATTTAAGCAAGGGTATCGTTCATAAGAACGCCAGGGTATACGTTGTTAACAACGGTAGTTCCTAGTTAGGTTTCTAAGTATCCGTCTTAACACGGGTTGAAATACTAACTCGGTAATCCCTATGCTCGGTAACTATGGACATCAGAGCGTAACTACTCTCTGATACCACTTTTTGTAACACCCCTACCGCTAATCCTGTACTTACCGTCCAAACATCCCAATAATCAAAGCTACTCGCAGCGGAAATGCTACTACTACGGCGGGTGATACAACGCCGCTAACCGCCCTTGCGGCTAGCTAGGCTTACACTACTTACAGTCACGGTCTGATGTCTAAATATACCGAGCTACTAACACATTGCATACCAATACAAAAGATCATATCATTACATTGCTGGACTACCGAGTATTTAAGTATATTCAATTACGTTCTTCCACCGTTTGCCAAAATAATGAGTTTCTACCAACTACTCATCTATACCAATTTCCATCCTTTCATTATCCAAAAAGGGTGTACCCTATGGTACACCGGCTAACAAAAACCTACAGCCGTGTACAACATAGTACACCTTTCACAATTCATTGTTTACAGACAAAAAGAAATCAAACTAAGTCTTCCTCATCTTCACCCTTCTCTTGTACCTGCATTCATATTAAAAACGGTGCCCCAAGGGGCTCAGCAAAAGCTGCGCATAAACTCCGCATATACCGAGTGCTAACAAGGGTACGCCGACTATTTAAGGTCGACTGTACATGTGGTTCATTAATGTCATACATGCATGCTTTACATACACCATTCAATCATGCTCAATACAATACATAATCCAAGGCAACAATACGATAGCATACACAATCCTTACCTTCACAAGGGTTAGCCAAATTATGCATCCGGGTTAATCGGAATGCTTGTTACTCTTTTACTCATTACACATTACTTACCTTTACTTTACTTACTTACTTTCCATACTTGTTACTCATTCTTACTTACTTATTCTTACTCATGTTAAGTCGGTATGACCTCCGGCCCGGGGACTACACCGTCCCACCACCGGGATTTACTTGACTCGCCAATCCGGGATGCTACCCATTTAAGGGGTTAGGGCCACGGACCAGCTTAAGAGTCAGGACTTGGATCCAACCTCTTGTGACTCCGCATCCTCACGCGTGGCCGAAACTATATCGGACTTCTACTCATTCCAATTTAATTACCAATTTAAGTTAGATTGGTTAGCTTGTTAGGAATCAGTTAGAAGTCCAATCACAATCGCATTCGGTCACAGTCCAATATATCATACATACACACACTCATATTCATCCATACATTTCATGAATTATACAAACTATGATTTAAAGATAACATTCAACAAAATACAGCACTACATATTCACAAGTAAGCATAATAACTCCGATTCGTGCATTTATCTTATTTGGTGACCAATTAGCACACAACACACAAATCAGAGTAACCAAGGTAGCATACGGGGCATGAGGAATTCATACCGTTCACCGTTGTACTTGTATCCGACGTTCCTCCGGTGTTCACAAATCAAATCCTATGATATACATACAATCGAGTAATTAATCTAACTATCATTAACTTAACTCGATTACTCTTACGTTTCCTAACTCATACTTACCAAGTCTTTACAATTCTTATACTTACAAATTGTTTACCTACTCTTTATCACTTTAAGTCTATCTCCTTACTTAGCAATGATATACTTACATATATGTACCTATGTATATGTGGGCATACACATATATATGTATATATATATATATATACTTATTGTTAATTAAATTAAATTTTTTTTTGTGACTCGACCGACCTTACCCAGGGTCGGTCCCAAGGTCGGTCGAAGTCAGTAGGGGAATTACGCTGGAAAATTTCAGGGCCGACCGACCTTGCAAGTCCGGTCCCAAGGTCGGTCCATTCCAGTGAGTTGCTTGACGGAAAATTTTTAGCCCGATCGACCTTGCAAGTCCGGTCGCAAGGTCGGTCCATTCCAGTAGGTTACATTACGGGAAATTCTTCTGGCCGACCGACCTTGCAAGTCCGTCGGTCCCAAGGTCGGTCCATTCCAGAAGGTTTCCGTCTTTGTAAATCTGGGCTCGACCGACCTTGCAGGTCCGGTCCCAAGGTCGGTCCGGCCCAGTAATTGCATTTTTATTTCTGTTTTCAGTCCCTCTTCTTACACAATACTTCCCATTGTTCCTACACTTAATCCTACATGTTTTAACACTAATTAAACCTCCTAATCCAACCTAGTTCATCCATTAACTCTTTACATACTTCTATACTAATTTACACACTTAACTTCCCAAGTTCATTTCAACACTTACATTGTTTTTCCTAGTTGCATTATGCTACAGATTTTAACTCTAACTCTCTCCATCTATAGCTCCCTCTTCTAATGACATTTCTAAAGCTTCTAATGCATTACACATCTCTCCATACTTACCCACTAACTAACTCAAATCAAAATCTACTACAAGAGTATATTTTTACCTAGTTTCTAGTTCATAAGTCTTCTAGTTTCTAGGTAAATTTTGACATAACCTCCCCTATATTTTACACTCTCACCACATCAATTTTAGTTCACAATTCATCACTCATTTCACCTGTTTGTAAACAACAACAATATACCATTCTCCAACACCAAAACTAAACATCAAACACTCCTAAATTCCTGCACACTCACAACTTCTTCCTTAAGGTTTCAACAAGTTTTTAGATGTCTTTTAAGGGTTCAAAACAGTTTGGTTCTTTCCTACGTTATACCACTACTCATTACCATTATACAATACACATTTACACTACTAAAATCTGTTACATTGTACATTACTAAACTTCACCAAAGAATTTAATTTACCTTGCTTCTTTACTAGCTTCTCTTTTCTTCTTCCTTCTTCTTTCCTTCTTCCTTCTTTCCTTCCCACCGGTTTTGTAGATTAATTTCTCTAACACTACAGCCCATATATACACACCATTTTAATACCAATAACTAACCCTTACATTATCTTAAAGTTTTAATGTAAGTTTTAGGGTTTAGAAATTTCATTACCTTGCAAGGGTGTAGGTAATGTTTGGAACGGCTCAAGAGCAAGATTTCAACTCCTCCAACAATGCCAAAATCGGCTAGAATGCAAAGGAACAACAAGGGTTTAGTTTCAAATTTCGTTTTGCCCACAAGGGCTAGAAAAAGATGAGGTTTCAAGAATATTTTTACCTCAAATTAACAAGGAGATGAAGGTGGTTCTAATGGTGGTCTTGAAGCTCCAAATGCAGCATACCCATGAAAATGAAAGTGCTTGTTTTTGAGTTTTGAAAGGAGGCTAGTGTTCTCCTTGATGAGAGGAACACAATGGTATACTTTTTGTGATTTTTGGTGAAGGTTTGATGGGTTAACAAGAGGAGAGAAGTGGGTGTTTTGTGTTGGTTGCTCAAATCACCATGGATGTCGCATGGGGAAGAAGAAGAAAGAAAAGAGAGTGAGTGAGGGGGGCTTGTACGTGAGTGAGAGAATTGTGAGGGTAGGAGAGAGAGTGAGTGAGTAAAGTGAGGTTTATTTGCTTTTTATTGTTTTGTCTTGAGTGCATTAGCACAAGTTAATAAGAGAGTGTGAGAGAGTGAGAGAGGGGCTCAAAATCGGCCACCCCACTGCACACACCCACACTTGAGTTTTTATTTTCAAATGTGGACACATTACTTTGGTCTATTTATGTTTCTACCCCACAACTTCCCGTTTTTGACAGTTTTTACTAATTTCTCGTTTTATTGATTTTATTGGTTCTAAAGCTTCA
Organism: Limonium bicolor; assembly: GCA_023374045.1. Lineage (NCBI taxonomy): Eukaryota > Viridiplantae > Streptophyta > Magnoliopsida > Caryophyllales > Plumbaginaceae > Limonium > Limonium bicolor. The sequence goes on along the minus strand of CM041776.1, from coordinate 340,755,705 downwards.
CTAATAATTATTAATGACTGTTTAGTTGACCAATATTATTACGAGTCTATTTGACCCGCTTAAAGTCATGTTTTCCCGGTTTCCTCAAAAAACGTGCTTTAAGGTTCGTTAGTGTTTTTAATCCGTTTTAAGGATCCGTTTTCTTCGGGATTTGTTCCCTCATGATTATTTAGACTTAATTAAGCTTCTAAAATATTTATTATCCTAATTAATCACCATTTCTAATTACGGGGTATTTCATTCCATGCCTAGTTTATCTCCAATTCTTGTTTTTCATCTATATTGAGTCTTGCTCTTGGGTTTTCTTGTTTTCCATATCCTTATCCAATTATATTCACATAATGGTCGCTTGCTGCACACCATGTTCCTATTCATTATACAGGTATTATTTTCGCGCCCTCTACTACTGTGGTAGCTCGCCTTTGTTCTTTGCCCATTATTGGCACAACTCCTCAACCGTTCACTGCAACGTCACGTTTGCATTCAATCCCTTCGTGGTGTGAGCACACCGGGAGTTCTTAGGTACGTGTGTATCGCGGTCGCCGTAGCATACCGTAAGATCATTATCCTTTAATGTGAAGATTTGTTACTTCAATTTTGGGTTCATGTGCAGGTTAGTTTGCCTCACATTCTTTCATCACTTATGATATCGTTACCAAGTAACTTGACTGACCAAGGGAGAAGTAATTCATTGGATCACAAGCTCGTTTGAGCGTTGGTCATTTGATGTCATATTACGCACTCACATTGCTTGTTTTTGACCTTTACTACTTTCTAAATCCTGGGCATTGGATATAGGGTCTGGCTGTGCAGTCTTACTTTATAGACATCGTTGGGACATCCAAAGGAAGCTTCAAGGGTTTACGGGTCCCATTCTTTAGTAGAAGAATGTTCTATCACTGATAAGTGAAAGCCCATATTGAGGGTTTATTTCCACTCACAGCCTCACAACAAGATTTTACTGTATTAGCCTCTGCTTACGTACTTCCACCATTCATACAACGGTTCTCCATTTTCTTGGTTGACTACATAGTATACTACTCTTTGATTCTCTATGCTCTTTGAGCGTTATCACTCTACAATTCACATTGTACACATTCGGTGTATGCTTCAAACCCGACTACTCATCCGGTTTTCAACCACTGCTATCAAAGCTTCTTTATTCATACTATTCTTGGAATTTTCCTTTTTCTCTTTCAAATTGTTCCTTGGCAATAAACATATGCTCAAGCTTCAATGAATCAGTAGGTGAAATTCTGCTGGAGGGTCCACATAATCGTCACTCCGGCGGCCTCACGATAGTTAGATTTTTATGTCCCGGTACTACTGTCACTACAGGGAGTAGGAAAATCAACTAATAGATTTGTCAACTGTATACTAGGCTGATGCTCTAGGGACAGTGACACTAAAGTAGTCTTCACTCTAAGCTTCTCATTACATTGTATGAAATAATCTCTTCTCTTACTGGTGCCATTCTTGGCCATCTTCTTATTATTTAACGTGGGTTTTGCAACCGTTTAAATCTACATAACGGAGTTAGTTCATGGCTTTTAAGCCACATTGCTTCGAGCTATGCTCTTTGCAGGCTGTTTATACATATTTCTACTTCTCCGTATACCGTCATATGGTTGAAGGTATTACCGGGCTCCATGGCAAGGTCGTTGCATTACGCTTTTGTCCATGGGAGGCCCCTTAGGCAATCTGGTATTAACCAGTGCCTCTTTGCAATTTAGGGTACTTCCTGTTAAGTGGAATCCTTTCGGTGTCCTAACCGAGTGTTTGTTTTAGCTCTCGTATTCTTATCACGATATTTCGTTCAACTGTTGTTGACTCAGGCACCCTTCAAGGATTGCTCATGGGTGTTGTTAAATTATGCCATTACATCTGGCTAACAATTATGAGTATGACCAGTCGGCTATACCGCATTGCAGCACCGTATTCCGAACTATCCCGTTTAGGGTTATAACGTCTCTCGTTCTTAGGGTTATAATGTCTCCCGTTCTTGGGTAGACCGTTGGTACTTTCTCCTTGTTTCTTAACCGGGCTTAACACCCTCTTCAATGAAGTATGATATTTCCTATTAGTCTTGGTGATTGTTATGGGAATTCTATCCTGTTTATTGAACATTAACATGTCCGTGTTAGGCATTGCCGTACTGTTCGGACTGGGTATTACTTCTAGCTATCATGTATTTGCTTCAAAATTCTTGAGACATATCCCATGTCTTTACTCAATAACTAGTGCTTCTCGCACTTCCTAGCACTTGTTAATTTCCCTTAAATGAATTCTCTGATTCCCTTAGACTCGTTAGCTTAATTGTGTTCCTTCTCTTCGATCATCGAGAGGTGTCCAACTGTTTTGGTTTGAACTTACTTTACTGTCCGTAGAACGGAGTTGACTACTTCCCGTGTTCCGTACTCTACTTGTATAAATATGTGGGGTACCACACTGATACATTACTACTTACCTGACTAACCTATAAGTAGGTCTGTCAGGCCCGCAAGCTCCTATCGGAGTGCGGTCGTCCCACATCTCGTTTTTGTACACTTGTAGTGTTCGTCACACACCTAAGTGAAGTATTCTGTTGTCAACTCCTCTTGTATCGTCCTTTGATAACTTGTTGTGGTTCTGCTGGTTTGGTTTTAAAAATCTGGGGGTTTTAAAAGAAATATTTTGCATTTTGAAAGAAAATTTTGAGTTGAATTTAAAATGTTCATGGCATTTCAATGCCGGGTGGTTCTGACCGAGTCTAGCTTCTCGCTGACTGGCATCTTTCTTACTACAATGGTTAGGCCATCAGGCCCTTCCAAGGTTTCGTTTTAAAATTCATAGGATTTGTGACCCTATATTTGCTTCATTCATCATCTTGGTACTTCACTAAGTATTTGTTGCTCGTTAAAAGCTTCTCTGAATAGTCCCGTTCTTACTGCACTTGCCGTGGCAAAAGCACGGTACAGGTGGTTTTCGGGTTACACATACTGGTTACGGTACTGCTTCCGTGTTCGGTAGCCGTGTTGGCTCTTCGTTTGATCCTTTAATAGTGATAATCCCGCTTCTAAGCAGCTTCTCATTTGTTCCGGGTGCTCATTCCCACGTGTTTTCCGTGGTTACCGAGGCTTGACTCTCCTTTAGGTACTACATCTGTAGTTCTATCGGGTACATTCGTAGGTGTTCTCGTAGCTGTCTGAGCTATGTTGATTAGGTATTGCATCCTTTTTAGGTGCATGGGTTTGGAGTTAACCATTTATGACTATTTCCCTAGTCGGTTAGTATACCGTCGGTGGTATGATCTAACTGTTGTGGTCCCGTAGACTCGTTTCTCGGGTTTATTACTGCTCATTTCCGCTTCGTTGCACAATCAGTGCACTCCTTCTTACTGCTGCTTGACCAGTCAGGTTCTCGCGACTGCTAAGCATGTCACCCCATGGTGTCATAAATTCCAGTCTCCTTGGTTAGGATTCTCATTCTACCGCTATTAAGTGCGGGTATTGTTGTTCAACCAGGAACCGTCTCCAGGATTTCCAATTCTTGGAATTTACTGTATGACAGGTTCTTGTTTTCCGTAGGATTATTTCACAACTGCCAGATCGGGCTTTCCCGAGTAAGAGAGGTTTTTCCCTCTCTCTGGCGTTCTTTCCCGAGTAATAAAATAGGGGATGTGGAGGGCGGGTTTGATATTGTAGGTATCCGGTACACGCCGAGAGTTCCTAACTAGTGTATCTCTCACGCTATCGCTCAACCCTTAGCCCTAAGTCTCTAATTCCTAACTCGGTATTTCCTAAACTCGGTATTTCTAGTCATCAGATCGATACTTCTCTCTGATATCACTTTTTATAACACCTCAACCGCTAATCACCTTATTAACTACTAAATGCCTCGTAAATCCTTACCTTCGCAGTGGAAAATTCAATCCAACGGCGGGTGAAACAATGCCATTAGCCACCCGCGTGACTAACAAGGCCTACTCCAAATACAGTAACAGTCTGATGGACCAGAATATCCGAGTACTAAACAAATACAATCTACACTTCAATTCCAAACCGTGTCAAATACAACTCTCTAGTCATTACAGTGTTCAACACTTACCATTCAAATACCGAGTTTGCTAATGTACAATCCAAAATACATTCCATACATAATCTACTACAATTGATTACCGAGTAGTACTACAATTTGTAATCCAAATACAATCTGTTTCCATAGTTTAAATACAAGTACCATGAGCCTACATCCTACTCGCGTCTCACAAGTCTACATACTTCCCAAAATACGAAAAGGTGTACCACATGGTACACCGGCAACTCAAGGGCTTCTAGCCATGTACAACTTAGTACACCGTTCAAAACAAAACTAGCTACCAAGAGTAATACAGTCCGGTCTCTAACATCGACCATCAACCTTCTTGGGTACCTTGAATATAAAAACAGCGCCCCAAGGGGCTCATCAAAATTGCTGGCACGAAATTCGCATACCCCCCATCCTTATGAGGTACGCCGACTACTTTGTCGCCTACATGGAGTTCATTTTATTTACAAGCACACATGCTAATATGAACAACATTATAATCATGCATAGCAACACTCATACACAGAGCATCACACAAGCAATGGGAACAATACACAATTCAACCATTCAACAGTTACCGAGGCCCCTGAGATTCACTTCTCAAGTTCTAGCCTCATCACTTGTTAGTCCATTTCCCATTCAGGTTAATCGGATGTTCTTACTCTTTTACACTTGATCAATGACTTACACTAGCCATGATCTTTACTTTACCAAATACTCTTCTTTACAATGATACTCAAGTCAAGTCGGTATGACCTCCGGGCAGAGACTACACCGTCTCACCACCGGGCTTTAGGTTGGCTTACGTCCCCAGGTTGCTACCCATTTAAGGGATTTGGACCATGAGAAAGGTTAGGCCAGAACTCAGAAACAACCCTCTCTTATTTCCTCATTCTCACGCGTTGCCGAAACTATAATCGGACTTCTTACATACTCCAAGTTAACCATTTTACTCAAGTTAGAAACTTCACAAGGTTAGGGAGTTAGTGGGAATCTTTTGTACAATACATACGGTTAGCACACTTCACATCCAAGTAAATCAATACTTTCATCAGCAATTATATCTTTCATGAATTATACAAACTTCAAAGTTCATCCCACGATTCAACCAATGGATAATAAACCACAATACATACACAAATGCAATGAATCAGTTTCGTGCATTTATCTTGATTAGTTTATTGCATATAACACAACAAGCACACAAATCGAGGAAACCTCTTTAGCATACAGGGCATGAGAAAATCATACATTCACCGTAGTTCTCAGGTTCCGACTCTCCTTCGGAGTCCACTATTCCACATCCTATAGCATACATGGAATCGGGCGTTAATTATCTATATTAACCTAACCCATTTTGTCTTTAGTGTTTCCCGATTTACAATTACTAACTCCTTACGTTTCAAACTCATTCATATAAGTTACTTACTTCTCATTAGTTCTCAAGCTTGTTTAGACAATTAATGACCATTACATATCATTAATTAAGTCTTAACAATCTTATAATATCAATCCCATTCAAATCCCCATCTTAGAATTCCATTATACACTTTTAAAAGCATATTTGGGTTGGTCCGGGACCTTGTTCGGGTCCCAAGTCCCGGACCAATGTTAGAATGTAGTTTCGCAGTTTTTTTGATATGGTCCGGGACCTTAGCAGGGACCTAAGTCCCGGACCATGTGCTGGGGAGAGTCTCGGCCTGTTTTTCATGTTGGTCCAGGACTTGGTCCTCGACCTAAGTCCCGGATCCTGCTATATTTGGACAGATTTTACATTTTTAAAACTCTATTTCAACTTCCTTTCTTTGCATAATTCTTCCCCAATCTTCCCCCATGTTTACTAACATGTTTTAACACTAATTAACACTCTAAACTATCCAAAATCATTTACTAAACTCATTACTCAATTCTTGGTTTCCTTACACAATTTTTCCCACTCTTAATTTTCCTAGAAACTTTTTGCTACAGATTTTGCTTTCTTTCTTTTTACTAACTCAATGGTTCTTCAACTAATGCATTACTAGTGTTCATTGCATTATTTTCATCCAAGGTTCTACTCAATTAAACAACTCTCTCAAACTAGTTTCCAAAGTGATTAACTACTCAAACTGAACTCAAAAACATACCTAGTCATCTTAGGTTCTTTCCTCTCCTAAAACATCTAAGTTATATAGTTTCTACATAAATTTTGACAGAGGTTCCCTACACTTCTAGCATTTCCCACATTGTCTATCAGCTCATCAAGATCAATTCAACAATCCTACTCATTTTAGACATTAACCTCACATATTTATTCCAGCACATTCACACTTATTCCAGCACTTAAACAACTTGGCTCTAAGGCCCTTAACATCAATATACACAACCTTAAATACTCCATTTCTTTCATACTATTGCAGTGACATTGAGTCATACTATACATTATAGTTACTCATACGCCAACATTGAAAATCTGTACAAAGGTAAATTCATTACCTTAGTGTTTCTAGTTTCTTTTTCTTTCTTTCTTTCTCCTTTCTTCTTCTTCTTTTCCCTTTCCCTTTGGTTTCTTGTTTACCACCGGTCAAGTGGGGAGTTTAACCACTAATGCTATAGACCAATGTCAAGGAACATTAATGAGCATTAATGGAAATACTTAAGCTCCTAAAATCATCCCTAAGATACAAAGGAGGGTTTTATGCTCTAAGATGAGGATTTACCTTCCAAGTCTCTAAGGAGGGTTTTTACTTGTTGTTTTTACAATGGACTTGGTTAGATGACTATAAAGTGTATTAATGTTATATTATATTATAGTATAACATATTATTAGATGACTATAGGGTGTATTAATTAATTATACAGACATAGCATTACGGCATCGTCAGCTTGCCTGATGTCCCCTTATTGCTTTTACCTTAACATCCACCCAGAAGTTTATCTATGTTATATTATATTATAGTATAGCATATTTTAGTATCCCTCTACATTTTGGCTAGCGCCCAAGCACCTTCGATCGTCATCCACCTATTTAAAAAAATTAAACTCGGACACACCAACTTTATTTTCTTCACGATCTTCCTTCTCTCCTTTTCCTTTAGTCACCTCTGACTAGTATATATGTTGTGGAAGCTTCAGTAGATCGAACAATCAGAACTGGACAACACTAGTAAAAACTTTAGGGATGACACAGTAGAGCGCGGGTGGTATTGATCTTCAGAAACATCACAGAGAAATTGGATAAAAAGCCAAGCGAATTTGGCCGATTGAGACATTTGCTGCCTCTGTTGAAGATCAAAGTACCGACGATCATGATGATTCTTCTATTGATACAAAAGAGACAGAAGAAGAAAAGCATGATACAAAAGAGACAGAGGCATATACAGATGAAAGGATGAATGAGAACTCAGAAATAGAGAGGTTGAAGAAATTGGCTAAAAAGTTAAGTGAGGCTGCCACGAAGTAGAGTCCGGTGGCAATTAACGAATTACTGGCCCACTTCATGACCTTGAATGAAGAAAATGGTTTTCTAGAATAGTTATATGAGGAGGAGAAGAGGAAACTTAGTCGATTATATGGTGGCATGAGGGACTATATGAAGATAAAGTGGTACCAGATCACCCGTTGATGAGTTTCATGACTTATGGATGGAGATGGAGATGGAGAAGCTAGGAACTTCTCCATCTCCAGTTTCGATTGGATTCGCATCTTCTTTCAGTTTTGAACATCGTTAGGTCTGAGAAATCTTTAAACACTAGGACATGAATGTCTGTAGATTGCATGCAGTCAATTGGAATACTAGCCACACACTGATGATGTGGGGTGCATCATATCTTTTAAAAAAAACTAGATGAAGGTCCCTTGGCAATTAAAAAGATTGAGAGATTCCCCTTAAGTAGGATTCCCCCTGAGTTTGCATGCATGTTAAGCGTCTTTAACAAATGATAGCAATAAGTGACAGCTTTTATGCACAACAAGTGACAGCTTTTATGTTATATTGTAATCGTAGTAGAAAACTTTCTACTATGGTTATAGTATAACATAAAAGTTGTCATTTATTGTGCATAAAAGCTGTCACTTATTGCTATCAAGAAACAAATGATAGCAATAAGTGACAACTTCTATGCACAATAAGTGACAGCTTTTATGTTATACTATAACCATATATAGTACTATGGTTATAGTATAACATAAAAGCTGTCACTTATTGTGTATAGAAGCTGTCACTTATTGCTATCATTTGTTTCTTGAAATGTAAGAACGAGTTTAGCGTGGTTGGAATTTCTTTTATAAATTACTATAAATGTTACAGAGAATTTTATAGATGTAAAGAACTTATAGTGAATGTATTTGATATGATAAAATTATTATACATGTGACTATTGGAGTGTACTAGTGGTGTTTTTATATATTCATTTGATTCTAGAATTAGTACAACAAAGTATAAAATGGACGGCTGAAGATAGATGGTTATTCTTTAATAACTATCCTTTGTCAATTACTGATGGATTAGTTTTTTTTCGGTAATTTCTTGCTAATTGGTGACACATGAGTATATCTCTACCCTTGCTAATTAATGATGGATTATCATCGGATGGTAATTACTAAGGATATTATTACTTATCACTACAACATATAACGTCTATGGAGGCAACTTTTATTGCCTCTGAAAACCAAAAAATTGCCTCTGTAGATATTTAGAGACGACAAAACTGTTGCCTCTAGGTTACCTCTAAAGAGTTGCCTCAGTTGATTATAGAGGCAACTAAGAAGTGTGCCTCTTTTGATTTTACCTATGGAGGCAACCTTACTCGACCCCATTGATCTTAACCTATTGGGGCAAGCATCCTCTTGCCTCTATTGCTCTTAAACTACTGAGGCAACTAGATTACCTTGCCTCCGTTGAGCTGTGTGTAGTATTATGTAGATAATAAACAACGGAGGCAACCAAATCGGGTCGCCTCCATTGATGTCTTACAAACGAGGCAAGGCTTGAAACTCGCCTCCGTAGCTTAGTGTAGAGAATGAACACAGAGGCAACCTTCTTCAACTCGCCTCCGTTGATATCCAACAAGCGAGGCAAGGCTTTGAACTCGCCCCCGTTGCTTAGTGTAGAAAACGAACAACAGAGGCAACCTGCTTCTCTTCACCTCTGTTGATGCCCAACAAGCGAGGCATCTAGAAAGTTGCCTCCGTTGATCTTTTATTTTGAAAAAATATATATTAAATTCCTACAGGAATGTCCTGCTCGCATCACAGATTACAATATGCTTCATCTACAGATTACACATGTTACTTCTAGTCTATAGAGACTCATCATAGATTTCTTCGCATTTAGCAATGCATATGCCCATTAGAGGTGAAAATAGATACCACACTCAACAAAATACATATGTTGCTCTCTATGTGATCCAAGTTTACTTCTGACTACATAATAAAATACTTGCTCAATATAAACTGAATACCATCTCAGCGTATCCAAGCAATGTATCAATTGATTCAAATCAATTTGTGGCTCTCGGAATTACAAAAATAATAAAACATACATTTCTACTTGCTAGTTGTTGCAAGTCAACTTCCAGCTTGTCAAGTAACTCAACACCATGGTCCTTTTTAGACTCAGCTAATCTAGATACAATTAAACTCTTATCTTGTTTAAGAGCACGAGAAGCTTGCCTCACATTCTTGTTTCATGTTGCCAGAATTAAGTGGTCAATAGCAGCAGCTGGCAGCAGATGTTCCAAGCAGCAGTAGTTCAACAGCATCAAGTGATCAACAGTAGTAGAGGTGTCGATTCTGGTTCCTAAGCACATTATTTGATTAGCTAATAGATGTGTTACATGTGTAGATTTCACGTCTGGAAACCAAAGCAACTATAGGTCAGACGAAAGTACATGCACCATTATCTTTTCTTCTTCCAAGAACAGAAGTCAAAAGCACTAGTAAGTTTCTGACAGCTAGTAGAAAAAAAAGTCTAATTTGAAATTATTGGTTACTTACGATTTGGTCATCGACATAACACCTTGAAGAAAGCATGAGGTACCACCCAGAACAGGTAGCAAGGCGAAGAGCAGTCCCACCGTACAATCCCGGGACCAAAGCATATATGTAAAATAAGCTGAGCAAAACAAAGATAAGAATAATCTCATCTCTTCAACAATTTTAGTCATTAGAAGGAAATATCACCAAACAATTTCCCTTCTTTTTCATCATGCTGTTTTACCATAGCTGCTTCATGGAAGCAGGAATAAGGCATAAGACAATAGTTGCAGTCTCAAACTTCTCATGTTCTCCTCTTTGCACAATCTCCAACCTGTTCCTCTCCCTCTCTCTCTCTTGCCCTATGTTTCCCCTCCTGAGATCATCACCATTATACCATTGGCTAGAATTGCTAGATGTAGTACTTTCAGTCATCGAATTTTTTAAAAATTTAAACAAAACTAGTAACTAGAAAAACTAATGATGCAAGCTCTAATATGAAGTACTGTAAGTTCGTAAAGTATAAAATCATAAGCCTCAGTACAAGACTGACAGAGAGCAAAAACGAGAAACGAGACAGAAAGTGTTTAGAAGAAAAACTCCGCTATCAATCTTATTATTGATAACTTGAAAACTCCTCACCTGATCTGTTCAACACTTTGAACAATCACTCTCACGTCTAATTCTAGACAAAAACGTTGATTACTATCAACAACTCTCTTCTCTCTCAAGACTCTCTTTTTACGGTAGAAGCTCTACCTTTTCTGATGTTTTTGCTGTACATTTATACTACTTGGAGGCAGATAACAACCTCCTAAATATCTACAAACATCTTTATCTAAAATCAATATAAATACAAAATACAAGATCCTAAAATATCTCTAACTTGTTTCCTAGTATAATGCTGGTGCCTCTGATTTTACTTCTTCTTATTATTAAGTAAATATTCTGTTAAGATCTTCTACTCAAAGCTGCTGACTGTAGAGGTTGTTGAGATAATATAGGCAGCCTTGGTTTGGGGATTTTTCCACATCAAAAACCTTTGGTAAATATACATTTACAGTTTCCCCCTTTTTTGATGTGAGCAAACTTTGTATGGTGAGATAATGTAGCATTCCCCCTCAAGATATGCACTCTTCCTTAAAATGAGCATTCCCCCTGAAGATGTTAAAACCTTGCAGCACTTGAATGAGATTTGGTTAATCAAGTAACATATTCAAATTACCCACCATATTTCCCCCTTTTGCGAAATCAAAAAATGGTACTAAAAAGTCTATCTCACGAAGTGTAAAAATAGCATGCAAGATCATCAAAATGGCATTTTATACGAATTCATGCGTAGGAACACGGAACATAAGGATAGGCTGTCCATAGAAAGGAACTGAAGGTGTGGCAGGGTCAGGATAAGACTGACTAAGAAGCTGGCTATCGAAATTAAAGGCAACAAGGTAATAGATCAACACATACTTCAAGAATAGCTTCTTCAAATTTCTTCATCTGTTGAGGTAGGCAGGCCAGAAGCTCTGAAGGTTGAGAAGACACACCCAAAGCCTTAGTGGTTGTTTAACAATGCACTGATCATCGTTCAGTCCAAGACTCATCTTGGAAAGAGTTGGGGATCCAATCATGATTATGATCCAGAGGCGAAGACATGACAACATCCAGAGGTACAACATGAACAATTATTTGTGTAATCTTGTGCAACATATGGTACATCATCATTGGGCAAGATTGATATGAATTTTGTAGGGTGTTGCATAATTCCTTTATTTCTTCCCACTAGACCTCAGTCTAGTCTTGGACCAAGTTGTTCAGCCTTGTGCTGAAGCAAATCTAGCATCTGATGTTGGATAATGCTTGTACAACCAGAAGTGAATCACCCCCTTTTTTCATGAGACTATTCGAGAATCCTTTATGGGATAGGAAGAAAAGACTAGCAAAAATACCAGTATGAAAGCCATTGGTGAGGTAAATTGTGTGCAACAAAGAAACTGGAAAAATGGTACGGGAATCTTGTGGAGAAAATGGTGAGTGAAAAGTGACCAACGAAAGTGGGTTCTATGCTGAGGGGACAGTTGGTCAGGTACGGATAGCTGGAAAAATAAGTGGTGGTAACAAATGGATAGTGCCACCAGATGTTCAATGTTCCAACTTAGAATTTGATCCAGATCAGCCAAATTAATAATCAAGAAATGCCACGGAAAGAGAAGTAATCCTCACTTTATTATAGAGTTAAATGAAATAATAAAATATACGTCACACTCCACTCACTCTAAAGTACCAATTCTGATGCACACAATAGAAGTCAATACGATAAATAAAAAGAATACACCTTTCTCAACATTGAGCATCCATAGTGCAAGACTGAATGAGGATAATGTTTCGTGTGGAAGAGCTTTGGTGAAAGTGCTTGCCAATTGTTGATCAGTGGCACAATGAGGGAGATCCACAATATTCTTGCCAACTTGATTTTGAGAAAAGTAATGACGAATCTCAATATGTATAATCAAGGAATATTGAACTAAATCCTTCGTCAGTGCAATACTGAAGAGAGTATCGTAGTAGATTGGCACAGGAGACTGAGGAACACCATAGTCAGCCAATTGATATTGAAGGTAGAGGATGTGGGTGCATCAAGCAGTAGCAACGATATATATCGCTTCAATGTGGGAGAGTGCAATATGTGATTGCCTCTTAGAAGAACCAAGACACCGGGCTTGAGCTGACCAATTTGAGGCAGAATCGGAAATAATTTTTTTTTCAGTCTCGATCTGTGAAAGACCTTAGGAAGAAGGCAGATCCTACATGAAAAACCAACCAAAGTTAGTAGAGTGTGATTTCCTTTCATATGACAAGAACATCCAAACTCCATCAGCCGCCAGTTTGGAACTTTATTATCCTGAAAAGAGAAAACAGTTAGTGCCGCTTAGGGACCCATTGTTGTCTGGGACGTCTATGATTGATATAAAGCTGAGCATATTTAACAGTATCAGACTGAGCAAGTCGAGCATTCTTGCGTTGAAGCTTATGTCATGAACGAATGGTGACCATGTATATGACAATAACTACATTCAACCCTTACATGTGAAGTAACATTCATAGCAGTGCTATATGAAGTTCGTGGATTAGAAACACTAGGATATCTTGTAGGATCAGTCCTAGTCTGTGAACTTTGATTCTGGGGTAAAACATTAGACGTCGATGAAGTAGTGCCATAAAACCCTAGACCAGCACGTCCTTGATTAGGTCGACCTACCATTTCATTAGTTTAAGCTTTTCCTTTATACCAAGAGGGATTTTTCAAAGTCATAATGTCTAATTTTCTACTAAGTGCGTCATACTGCCTTTGTAGATCAACATTATCCTGACGTATCCACTCATTATCAGCTTTGAGTGATTGAATTTCTTTTTCTGCCCACTCAGGAATAGAACTCAGTTTAGTACTGACGGGTGCAGTAAACGTGGATTGAACAACCTTAGCTGAGTTTAAGACTAACTGAGATGCCAACTCCTTATTTTGTTCTTTCAAAACAATAATCTCTTCTAGTAGTTTACTAATCACAGTATGAGACTCAGTGTTATGTCCCTGTTTCACTTCCAAATCCCTAATTTTCGAAAGAGAACCTTTCAACACATCAAACACTTGTGACTTAGTAGAACTATCATAAAAATCATTCAAGCTTTGAGAACTTACCTGATCCCTAATGAGAGATTGAAGAGCCTTATCTCCAGCCATCAAACACATAGTT